>JXXA01013195.1:0-16948 GCA_000956255.1 Anopheles punctulatus | reverse complement strand
TCACTCTGCTTATCTGAGTAAAGAATGACTTGATCAAGTCAGCGTATTTAAAATGGATAAAGGAGAAGATGCTTGTAAACAAAATTAAAACACTTTCCCATGTTTTTTTCATCAACTGTTGTCTCGATCATCTAACCATAATGATGAAAATATTTCACTCCTATAGGATTGCGATATGATTGTGTATCACATATTTCATACACAAAACGTCCATGTGACGCATGACGCTAAACTTTGCATACATTCTTGTCCACAGAAGCAAAACGCTTCACGACATTGATAGAGGAATGCTGTGAGCCTCAGCACACCTCGCATTTGTCTCGAATACTCTCCCCAGAAACACCCATCCTCACACATTACACATTGCACCGCAATCGATAAGCAGCAATACCCTTTCATCCACGTGCCATTATTCTTCCACGCGACTGTAACCCAACCCTTTCTCTCAGCGCACAATCTCAGCGTTAAGGTGGCGGTGTGTTGCATCGATTACCAACCGGCAGATGACTTTTATGATGATTTGCAGCTCACATTCGCGTGCGCCATGCAGCCCAGTCGCCATTGCGCCGCTTTGGCGTCGGTGTGTCGGTGTCGGTATAACAAAATGAGCAAAAAATGGCAACAGAAACAATCCACAGTTTACATGGGTTTTATTTTTGGCCTCTGTTCACTTCGCTCCCAACAGTGGCGCGAGGCGTGTAGCTCGTGCCTAAGAAAAAGTGATCTACGCGCGAGACCGAAGATCAAGCAGGGGCCGCAGAGGCCGCAAACTGCGCCACCTCAATAGTGCAATCTAGGCGGTGCGCGGTGGTACGAAGCCGAACTCGCCCAGCGCACAAACCAATTGCACAAGTGTAAGTGTGTTAGTGTGCTGAGGAGCGCGCGGAACGGCGAATACTTTCGCGGGGGCGACCTGACGGTGTTGCTCGCGTACACGCGAGCCACCTTATTCGGTTTGGCTCGCCGTGGCGGTACTAAACCGGTTTAGTAGCATATTTTTCATATCGAAAATAAAAGCGAATTCATCACAACCACCACGCTGAGCGCTTAAGCTTATACTCTACCTCCGCGGAGAGAGATAGAGACAGGGAACGACATGCCTCTTTACCCGTTTTACCCCACAGTAAACATGGCACACAGCATGTTCGGTGCGATGCAATATGTGTCCCGTTGAAAAATTCGGCAAAACCGTGTGTTCTCATGCAGCAGGGTAGGCTTACACTATGTGTTGTTGTTTGTTTCAGCCGGATGTACCGCGAGTGTGCACGGAGCATTTCAATATTGGCGGAATTGTAATTGAAATATCGTAAGCGAATAACAAAATGTTCGCTGCCGCACGGGAAGAATGCGTTTGGCGGAGTGAGTTTCGATGCCAGGAAAGCTCGCTTCACGTCTCTAAACAGCCTTCATATAAAACAGGCACATTCAAACGAAAAAAAGGTGGGCCATCAGTTCTGAACGGGTGAAGCGTTTATGTGACTTATTGATATTGTTTTTATCATACTTTATACAAAATGGGAGTAATAAGAAAACTCGTTTATATTATATTAACAAAAATTTAAACATACGAATAACATTCGGTCATAAGAGTTTACCCTATTGTTGTTAAATCATTGAAATAGTTTTTTGTGTTTCACTGTTTTCATTGTATAAATTCAGATTTTTTTTTGTTCATTTTTTAATTCAATGTAGTTTTTATTAACGTTTTCCTAACACTATTCCACCAAAAACTAAATTTTTGCGTATTCTTCGACTTGATTTTTCTAAAATAACCTTCTCCAATACATCGCTTTAAATATATACTTTTTAATTGGGTTCAGAATACGTGTTACACTTTGGCTAGTATTATTTTTCAATAAAATTCCTCGAAAACCTACGGATAAAATATTAATCGTAAAAAATGGGATTTACATTTGCACACTGTTGCAATGTTAAACGTTAATGATTCATTAAGCTCTCTTCTGTTGTATGCAATTTTAAATAAGACCGTCATCATGAATTAAACCCATCATTTCCAATTACATCCGTCATTCATCACCGGGCATCCCGTCCCTTAAAGACCCAACCAATCATCAGTTAATAAATGATATTACGGCGCAATCGAGTAACACTCAAGAAAGCGTAAACGAAGTCAAATTGTTCGAAACCACCGCACCGCAATGAATGGGATTGATTTGCACGATCTCATTTACAAGAGTTCACCTTCGCCGCAAAAGGATGCTTAAATCTCCGCTCCGGAGGACAGAGGCTGGTTGTTGTATTAATCGTGCATCCTGCATCCACCCCGCGACCCGGCTACAATGCTGCCGGTAATCAATTCTTAGCTTTCATCGCACGGCCACCATTCATCCGGGCAAACTTCCTTGAAACATCGGTGGCCCGTTCTCGCGAACAGGATCGGTTCGGTGTTCACCTGACCTGCGGTGAGGCTTACATCGCGTTCGCTTCCTACTCTCGCGAACGCGGTCGCGCAGAAAGTCGGTACCGAGCACCGTCGGGAGGTGGTGGTGGTGGTGGTGTCTGGCAAGGTTGACAGCACCGGGCTGCACCCTGCTGCGGCACGAGGTGCGATCGATGCCGGGGGGAGGCAGCGAAAGCTGGTTTTCCTTGGACCGGGGCCGGCTTCAGCATCGACCGGCCGGCCGCGTAGAGTTCACTTCCCGATAAAGAGCACTCACATACTTCCTGGCCGCTGCCGGGGTCACGCTTCGGGCAGCCCACGACGGCAACCGACAATTAACCGGCTGGGTGACTCCGTCCGGCTGGCTGGCTGGAACTGGATCGGCCGGGAATGAAGGTGCACTTTAACCGCGGCGCCCTTTGACCCTGGAACGAAATCGAGCGTCGCTTTGGAGGTTATTACGACGACACAAAATCCGGATGGGAAAGCCGGTCGAGTCGTGGGGCCAAGCAGGGCATTTTCTTCCCAACCGGAGACTGGCTCGAACGGAGGTGAACTGATCTGACAGATCTGACGCGTCATCGCGGGCAAGAGTGATAGTTCCTCACAGCAACCACGGTATATCCACGGAAGCCCGGTTACCTGGCAAAGCCCTTTCTAATTCACAGTTCTACTTCCAAACGGCGAGACACGCTCGCTCGTGCCTTTTAATGCCGCACAGGCAGTCGTTCTAACAATTCGCAACACCTTTTCCAGGTGACTCACACGCGGTGCCATTCGAATGACGAAATCGAGTGGCCCGGTTTGCGTCTCACTATTGTGCCGATCGCGCCGTGCTTAAACGGTTGGTGATTCGCTGCTGCCGGAGCGCCCTTTGTCGTCGGTTTCGCCGAGGCCAAACGCCCCGGGACTGTGCCTCAATCTGCAGCCGCATGACTCACGAACCGGCGATCCCGGCGACGCAAAATTGCTCCCCAGGAACGGTCCCCCAGCGGGAGACCTCAACTTAACCTTCCATTAAGTCTTGGGTGGTGAAATTTTGACCGTTTGCGAACATTTCGGACCCGCCCTAGCTTGAACCGAGGAGAGGAAAAAACATTGCCCAGTTTGATTTTGTCCCAGTTTTGCTGCGGTTTAGTTGGGTTTTTTTTTGGTGCACGGCGCGGTTGGAGTCTCCGATGCCAAACGTTCCCAAAGACGTTGTACTTCCCCAAGCCGAGACTTCCAAACGCGAACAAAATATGGTAAAATAGTTCGCCAAAACGAGTGGAGCGACTTTGTTGAAAGCTGAAAGGAATGCTCCACCTCCTGCACGGAAAGGAATGGAAAGGTACAACACCAAAAAGAAAAAATCGATATCAAACCGTGCTTAACCCCGGCTCGGTACGAATTGATCACCGAACCGGGAGGTAATTGCAATTTTAACGGCTGGTACAAAACTAACGTTCAATTTACGGTTGAGACATTTCTGTTTCACCGTGCGCGGACTGGGACTTGGCGCGTGTTGAACTCGAGCGCTTGGTGTTGAGTGATCGGATCGGACAAATAGAAGCCCGAACAGATTACCGGTTTCGATATCATGTTATTATCGCGTGGAGCTTTGTTAATGACGTTTTGTTTGTTTAGTTGATCCGTTGCTACATTCATTTCAACCTTGACTTCTGTAAGCTATTTATTGTTTCAAGCGTTAAAACGATCAACAAAAAGAAAATAAATGTAAAATCCATCAAAAATAATCAAAATTACCTCGAAGAACTGCTTTTGACCTGAATAAACTACAAACTTTTTCTCCCCTTTTTTAAATTGCTAGCATTTAGGGAATGGATTAATGCTGAACAGATAGCAATTAAATTTATAATTATAATTTATTTTAAATTACCAAAAAATCCAGTTAAGGTATGGATGATGCTCGGAAGCGGATATAAAACTTTTTTACATAAAATTTGTTGGTTGGTTGGATTGGTTTTATTAGTTTTGATTTTTTTACGTAGAATATTATTAAACTAGTTTCTTATTAAAGAACTTCGATCAGCAATTTCCAAAGCAAATACAAAATTGTATAACTAAATCTGGTCCAAAGTCACTCCAACTCCACTCCAAAAAAAACTTCAACACCGTCGGCGTCTAAACATGAAGCATTACAGTTTGTTTTGAAAACGTATTCTGCCGACACAAAATACAATAATTAATTACCTGTAGCAAATTTGACGCTTATCTGTTTCGAAAGTAAAGCCATGCTATGTTTCAATAAAACCTATTGTAATAGAAAGCAAAAGATGATTCGTACTGCACCATTTTCGAAGAATCACTCTGTTTGCTCCCGCAACCCGCGTCGGTGACATTGATGACCGAGTGCACTTTTCAATCCGTTGCAATCGTAACCAGGTTGCTGATTATTTTACAGCGCTTGTCCGCGCACGCGTTTGCGCGATGTTGATTGCAAACTTGCCGAAAAAAAAACCACACGGTGCCGAAACTCCAATCGATGTACGATTGCAAACGGCTCAAATCGAAATGGAAAAAAATATAAACCTACCCCCTTCAGTTAGGAAGCAGCGGTTCACAACGGGTCAATCAAGTGTTCCGCTTTAGTTGGCCCCCGTGCCGGCGAACCATCGGAGCGTAGTAAAACACGTTCAAGGTCAAGCTCTTGCGAACGTCGCTAACGTCAGGTGAGAGTGGGGTAAACCTCCTACTCCTCCTTGTCACATGGACTTTGTGACTTCTGCTTTGCGACCAGCGTGATCCACGAGCTACTCACCGGTTCACTAATTAAAGATAGATAAGATACTCCACACCCGGCTCCCGGTAAGCTTCCGTCACGGGCTACAAACGGAAGTGACCGTTCGCACCAAGACACCGTGGACAGTGGAGCGGGGTAAATTGGACATGAATATGGCCGGTCGACATTAGCCGTCTTTTTAGAGTCTTCATTTCAGCTGGAGAGGAGAGGTGGAATGGTAGCAAAACACCTCGCTAAGTGTTCTGTCACACTAAAGCTGTTGACAGAAAGGCAAAACCGTTGTTGTCCGCGGCCGTGGTGCGAAGGTCGGCAACTCGGGGTTTAAGTTTTAATCAGGAACTAGGAGCATTTTTTGTTTCGTTGCTATTAGAGGTTCCGGCTTCGGATGTTATTTGCAAAGTTTATCGGCGTGACGTTTTAAACGGAGATTATGCATCGGTAACACTGCTTTGATGTGCTCCAACATGAAGAGCTCCAGATCGGCAAGTGCGAGTGCGAGTGAGTGAACCATGTAGGATGATAGCTTACGATATGAGCTTAAAACACTTTGCTTAAGTCAAACATTAAAATAATTTCTTTAATCGTAACAAGGATCGTATCGTAATCGTAAGGAAGAATAAAACTTGTACCTTCAACAAAATGACAGATTCATGTTCATCTGAATTTATTGAAGAAACATCGCATATTTCAGCGGGTTCAACGCAAATTTTATTTCGCTCTAGCTTCTCTAGATATGATCTAGGTATAGTATTTTTTTACAGTTTTAATTTATGCCGCTTTTTCGAGTATCTGATGGCTGGCGTGGAGTATAGGCGTTTTGCGACATCATTTTTTCAAGGTCTTATAGGTTTGTAGATTTTAAATGCAATTATCATTTTTTGGCACATCATTTGAAACATTATGGGTGGGTATTATAGCAATATCCTGTAATAACAATTATTCGGATATTCAATGGAGAAACATGGAGCAATTTATGCATTTATTTGTTTCAAATCTATTCGAGCTATCGTTAACGAATATAATCAACAACGATATAAATAAAGATTATTTTATAATTTTAGGATCAAAAGAGGGGAAAAAACTGGAAGAAATTTGTGAACCAGAAAATAAACCAGAGCGGCCTGAGAATGTTAGTCAGTGATTTTGGTCATCATACTGTCATTAAATATGAAAAAAAACTACTTTTATATTTTATGGAAAACTCAGCTTTTAAGCTGTTCAGAATAAATCGTTATATTTTTACACAATGATTGTAAAGCCATCGGAAAATATAAACCAATTACATCGGTTTTTGGATATCATAATCTTAGCAGGTCCGAAGCTCGTTCCGAAAATGTGACATTTGAATTAAATATGTCACGAAAGTAATTAAATATTCCCCAAGCCAAGAACTGACTCCACACCATACAAATACTTCGTTTTATAGCAAAGTTGAATGAAAAAGAAACAAAACTACACTTGCAGTTCAACCTTTACCATTTCTCGTCACCTTCAGGACACTTGTCGCGAAAGGGAAGCCTTTTTATTATCAACCATATGGTTCCACCGTCTACCCAGCAGCGTCTGCAAGCATACCAATGGGCAAAAATTGAAATCGATCGTATTTTGATTTGCGTGCGACAAGCCAAGTTATATGGCCCACCGTCCTCCCAAAAATGGTAAATAAGCATTCGCCACCCCCACCATGCCTGACGTGGGTTTACCCACGGTCAGTTGCGGTCGATGTTGCCGTTGTTTTCGATGCATAAACATAAACGACAAACAAAACAAGTTGACATTGAAGATTATTGTTATCGCAACACGTCGTTTTTGCTTCGGCGTGTATTGTTTCTCGCCCCGTCCTGTTGCGTCGGTGAATGCTGAATATTTATAGCAAAATACAACGGGTACCGTTACCAGCCTCCTCGCGCAGCCTACCAGCCCAACCTAATGGAGATGGTTTTTTTTTCTTGTGTGCAAAAATAAAAAAACAAACCAAAAAGTTTGGTCCTGGTATCGCATCGCGATAAATTCATCTACAAACATACACGCGCAGCTCACCTTCTCGAGTGCCATGCCCGGCCACCAGGCGGCCGCCTAAATCTCAAACACACCCAGCCGGCCCCCAGGGGTGGGGATGATTTGTTTTGCGTAATCTTAAACGCGTAGTTTGCTTTTTTTACCTGCTCGACTTGGGGAACTGTCAGCGAAAAGAAAGCGACTCGATAGCCTCGTGAAGGTGGGAGCACACATACACACACAGTAGGCGAGCCAGGTTTTGTGTGCAATTTCTTTGACATCGTTCAAATATTGGAATTTGATCATTTTCGCGCATGGGCACACACCGGCGACGGTGAGCGATAATCAAAGCGATTTTGGCTCCCGATCTCGTGCGTCGAAACATTCCGCGGGAAGCGTGCTGAAAATATGGATGCCGTTACAGCACACGTCACACGTCGAAAAACATACGGACATACACACACGCACGCGCACATACACACGGCAACCGTTTGTCGGTGACAGCAAACAACAGCAAAACTTCACTCGCAAACATGAAACCGGCGGGCACAATGGCCGTTTTCGGGCTGCTACTAAAGATGGGCGGCTGCTGCTGCTGCTGCTGCTGCCCCCTTTTTCCACACACTCCCCGCCTGTCACCGCCCCAAGAGTTACACAAGAGTGACTTTGATCTTTCACGCCGATGTGCCTGAGTGTGTGTGTGTGTGTGTATTTGTGTATATGCTGCTCTAATGCTCGTGTTTTTGTTGTGCTGCAGCAAAAGCAGCATAAAACTTATAAACACCGACATCAAAAGGATTTTTCCGAAAGGATTACACTACCGCACTCAGGTCTGCTGGGGAATTACAAAAGGAACCACCCCCGTCCGCCCTCAAGCTCCCCCCACCCCCGTGACTCGTGCATGCATGCTAGAATGTTCTTATCAAGATCCTCTTTAACACGCTATCGAAGTCGAACGCACTACACACGGCTTCAGGATAACGCAATACCTCGATCACAACGGGCTGTCTTTGGCTCGCTCTCGCTTCTGCGCTTGGGAGACGAAATTCCGGGCATACACCCGGATGCGGGGAACGGATACGGGCATGGCGGTGGGGCGGGCGGCGTGTTGCCGATATGGGTGAATTGTGGTGCACATCTTTTGATACGATCCATTCCATCCCGCCTGGCCCGCTCCCACCCACTCCAGCCCGCCCATTCGCCACAACACCACCAGAGCGCTCATCCTTTTGATTGATAGTGAAGCGAAGAAATCTAATTTTCCCAGCAAATATCGCATTTTGTGATTTGCAATACAACTAAGCCATCGGGTGCCACCACCTCGGGCCACCCGGGCTGGGGCCGGCTTTGCAGGAAATTGACGTTTGATTGAGGTTATGTAATGAAATTGAATCCTCCCGTTGCCGGCGGGTGCCGGCGTGCATGGACGCATTCGCCTCGGACAGCGCAGTGAATATCTGACCCGGCGGAGCACTGGAGCACTAGGTTCTTCTGCGTTAAAACACTTCACCTGGATCAGGTGTAGAAATCAGGGTTCCTTCCACCGTGCGATCGAATTATGTATGTTAAAAATCGGTGCTATTCGATATTGATCGAGTTGTGCGCATGAAGGGAGAGCTTATAGCAACTCCACCGGGGAAGGTATTAAGACGGTAGAGGAAGAACCATGGCGTTTCATGAATGTTGTTTGCTTTATTTTCCGATGAAATGGAACGCATTTCATTTGAATTGTGAACAAGCTACTGTCGGTGAAAAAAGGCCTTTTTGCTCGATACGAACAAAGGCTGTGCCGTGCGTGTTGCCTACCTTTAGGCGCTGTAATCAGAATTCGAGACAGCAGAACCACACCGGGTGATACTTTGCTGTGAGAAAAAGAAACATAAATTAATTTCTCCGTTTTCAACATCAACCCAGGCTCCTCACCCTCCTACCTCATTAAGCAAATTGCACATTCTGCCTGATCATGCTTGTTTTGCTTGCGCAAATACGTTCAATGAAATAAATTCGTCTCTACCACAAAACGAGGCAAGTGCGATTAAGTGACGCGTGTTGGTTGCTCGTTGCACTCAGCAGCGCAAGCTCTATGCCAGCAGGGGAAAGCAAAAGAAAAACTTGTGCAAAATCAACCACCAGCTCCGGGCACCTCCACCATAAAACTGTAAAGCACGCCCACGCGCCCGATTCGCGTTTAATGCGCCCCGGTGCCATCAGCAATCGAATTTACGTCAATCAATTTAACCTTTCACATTCGGCGCCGACGGATGCCGCTGTGTTTCGTTTACAGATCCGGTGAGCGTGCCTAATCAAATTTCGCGTCACACGGGCTTTCGTGGGTTTTCTCGCTGCCGTGCCCCTTCCCTTCCTCCAGCTAACCGAAATGAGAAGCCAATTAATGTCTCACGGTACGAGCAGGCGCGATTTTAGCCGCACCGCATGCAGTTCCGAAGGACGCGCATTTTCTTCGTCTCGCGCCTGGCACACCTACAACCGCTGTTATCACGGGATTGTAGCATGAAATGGTAAATCTCAGCAAATAAACAGATAGGTTGGGTGGCGTTTTCTAGGAAATTTACGAACGAGATGTTCAAAATCATCCTACAAAGGATAAAAAATGATTGCTTACAGTAATAAAACATTACATTTTGAACTTTAAGGCAATGTGTTAGCTCTTTTATTTATTGTCAGTTATCAACACATATATTGTTATTTGTTGGTCACATATATTCCAAAGTTAAATGATTTCTCTTATTTAATTTAAAAAATAAACATTCTGTTATATGATCGATATTGACAACTCAATAAAATCAGCTGTAACACTTCCAATTCCACAGTGTAGTCAATAATCCATTTATATTAAAATCTATAGCTAGGCAAAACAAACAATAAAAACTGTGTCAAACAAAAACAGTCTTTAATGTTTTCCTTAGTTTCTAGATTAGTAAGCTTTCATTGACTAATCGAGTCATCGTAATCGATAAACTTTATTTTTCACTGAATACTAACGTCATCCAATCTTCAAAGAAATTTGATTATAAAACCTTTTGGATGATCAGTAATATCGTTTAATATCATTATTTTCATTAATCGAAGTATTAATTTTGATTCCCATTGATCTACTCAAGAAAAAGATAATTATTTCAATTTTCTAAATATGTTGGGTAGTATTTTTTGTTATCTATGACACACGGTGTTATGATGTTTTCGAAATACTTTTACCTAATAAACTTTATTTATTGCCTTTATTTATTTATTGAAACTAACTATTAAATTAAAACATTTTCCTATTAATAATGTGTTTTTTTATAACGAATAACCAACAGTATCCTTTCGCTCAACGATTTATCATTGTGCGACGTGCACGAGAATTCGCTGCGTTCCGCCCTAACCACGCGACGGTTTTTCATGACTAAAAAGCGCTTGTCACTCTGGCAACAACACAGCAGCCATTTCCAAAAGCAAGAAAATCCATTCCCGACCAAACCCTAACGCACACATGACACGCTCCACCGAGTAACACTCGCGAGGAACCGGTGGCAAATTTACTTTCGAACGAAATTACTGACAAATATTTGCACTCGTTTTCTCGATTTCGAACAGGCGTCTCCTCTGGCTCTTCCTATGCCCCTCTCTCTCACTCTCGCTTTTTCTCTATTACCCGTACCAAATGGGAACGGTTTCACGAGAAGCGAAAAGGATGCGAAAGCGACTGCATTTTGCCTTGAACTCGTGATCGTAAGCGTTCATTCGGTGCAAGACAGCCGTTTAAAATTGTGTTTGTCGAACGGCTAACTAACTTTCTCTCTTTCTCTCTCGTTCTCTCTCTCTGTGTCTTTGTTTCTATGCCTCTGTTATGCCTTCCTCTATATTGCACAAGCGAGCCGAGCACCATGCTAATCATCCCTTCATACAAACTATCGCACCTGAGCTGGTTTGATTGTTTTATTAATTTTCTCTGCTTCATTGTGAGCAAGTCCCTCCCTGGTGGCGCCCGCCGGGTTGACTTTGTCCAGCGACAGTAAACGTCGAACGTGCGCTGCTTGGATTGAGCTGAACAAAATCCGCAGTACAGATGAGAAAATTCACACCATCACCTCGAATTCCCCACGTGGCCACACCCCTCAGGGGTGGCTTTCATCCCCCGGGCTCTGGGACGTTCATCCTTGCTCCGGTGCGATCCTTGCGCCGTTCCGTTGCGTTTTCGGGTCAGATGAAAAACATGAAAAAATCCTACGGAAAACCCAAACCGAAGCGAAAAATAAAACGCCCGAACGCTGCAGAGCAAGAAAGTAAATTAGTTGCTGTTAATTACATTTTTTATCACTTTGGATGATTATTTATTGATGCTTGTGTTTTCGTTTCGCAACGGACAGGTATATTCAGCTCCGTTTTTGCTTCGCATCCTTGACCCGTCTCGCCCTATAGCCACGATTGTTTTCCATGCGCGGGTGCAAATTCTTGGGCGCTGGGCAGCACCCGGTCCGGGCTCACAAACGCATCCGCGCACCCGAGAAACCCGAACGAGTACGGGGAGAAAAGTACGAAAGTAATTAAGAGCGAGTGTCGATTGAGTTTGAGTGCAAGTTTTTCCCAGCTCCGGTTTGTCGAATCGGGCGATGGGCGGGAACTTGCCCAAGTTGGCTGAAGAAGGGAAAAAAATGATTATTCGCAAAGTTTGGCGAGGTTTGGGAATTTCGTGTTTGACCCTGCGCGGACTGCGACAGGTGCAAAGATACGCTCGGAAAGGTACAATGATTGATGGAGTTAGCACGCGGCTTCCTGTCGAATGGCAATGAACGCAGCGAAGGGAAAGAGAAAGAGCGAGCGAGCGAAGGAGAAATTCCAGCGACTTGTTGATTGTTTTTGTAAAGATTACTTCATTAAATTCACACCAAAATGACGAGTGGGAGAATAAATGGCTGTTTTGCAGTGGTTGCTTCATTAAGCGGTAATTTTGTTTCAGTTTGTGGGGGCGCTGGTCGACATTCTTTGGAATTATTTGTATCGTTTGTGATTGCTTTTTCCAGGTAACAATCTATTCCCTTTGTAATGGCATTGTAACGGCGGAAGAAAATGAGAAGTATTTAAAAATTAATGGAGATTTAATTTGTGTAACATTAAAAATACTATCGCACATTTGTTCTATACCTTGATATGAGTTTAACAATATATTTTTATTTAAAGTAATATTTAAGTTGATTTTTAACATAATCAAAGAAAGCACATCTTAATCTGTCAATAATAAAAAATATTTGTTAGTATTGAATATCAATAAAAAGCCAACAATTTTGTTTTAATCTACACGGTAATCAAGCAAAGTCACATTATAACAATATGGGATAGGTTACAACTTTAATTAACGTCCTTGAATAATTAGTTGGCAGTGCAAGAAATAAACTGTGAGAGTGCTTTATACCCTTTTTTTCAGAAATTTTATTTACAGGAAGATGGTTTTTTAATCTATACAGAGGAGAGATAAAAAAAGTAGAGACTTCATTCACATTTGAGTAAAATTGTTAAAGAAATGTTACTGACTCATTCCTAGTTCACGAGCTCATTTTATCTCAGTTTCAATATCATTCCATGTCTAAATCCTACCCAACTAACAATTTTTGTAGCTTATTAAATACAGAAAAATATTCTACAAGCTAATTATTTAACAAGTATTGATTTTTTTTATCAATAACTCTAGTACATTTATTATTTAACATTTAAATTTATTGTGTTTCTAGACTAGCCTAGAGATTGATTAATCTGACATATCTGCCACTACACATCAATATGCATTTGACGTTCTATCATTTTTCATAATCTATTCTTCATCTATCATATATTTCCTATCGCATTCAGGTATGCTTCATCAAAGCACCAATCTACCATGCACCTTGTTGATCTTAATGTCCTCTTTTCTTTTTTTTTTAAATCGTTCCGCATGTGATATTCCAGCATCAATTGAAGAAATTACAATATATTGGTGATCAAACATGGGGGGGAGGTCCCATCATAAACAATTTAACGTTCTGATGTGCGCTTCCATCAAAAGATTAATAAGCTCCAGTACATCGATTCCAATCTCCCAGCAGCGTTTACCTTCGCCTGGACTTCGGTTCCCTTCGCCCAAGCGCAATGTTTGCTCCCGCTGCACCCTTTGATCTGCTCGTTTCCCCATCGGTAGTTGTACAAACTTATCTTTTGATGTGTTTTATTTTTTCGTCTATAAGTCAAATCAATATACAGCAAAACGGTACGGGGGCTCAAACGACACGCGACGGGTTACGTTGCCGGAGTGAAAGGCTGGGAAAAGCGGACGGTGGGGCGGCGAGGTGCGCAACGGGTAAACATTTACTTTCGATAAATCCTTTCATGACTTTTATAAGGTAGTATTTACCGTTCTACGTTTCCGCCATCAGAACCCCCCCATGAATGGAGTGTATGCGAGAGGAAGTGAAAGAGTTTGTGTTCTGTAACGATGACTTTCCCGTGCTCACCGTTCATCCACCAACACCAACCCCGCACACACAGGGTCAGGTATCCCATTCGAGTAGCGTATTTCAATCGTCTTATCGCATCAAAAGGTGCAATTTGTTCCCCGGACTGCACGGCGAACTGCCACGTCTTGTCCGCGTTCCGAACTCCCAACACCATGGAACTAAGAATTCCATTGCAAAATGTTGCTGCTGCTGCCGCTGCGATGTTGCCGAACGTTTCGATTCCGTTCTCTCGCACATGCACTCGAAGGTGACGAGATGCTGATACTGTGAACGAGAATCCTCGATCGGAGTAATTCAACGCCAGAATCAAATGTCAGAGGCACTTCAGGTAAAGCAGGAGCGAGGCACAAAAAAAAAGTTAAATAAAAGAAGCCAGCATCTGAAATGCAATTTTCTTTCCCGAAGCTTTCCGTCCTCCGTGCGAGGTGGCTGTGAATGCGATTGGGCGGGAATAAAAAGGCCAGCTTTACAACAAAACGACTGTGTGGCGTATTGTAGCGAAGGTGGCATTATGTGTTTGTGTGTGTGTGTGTTATTTTTTATTGTTATGTGAGTTTCTATTGAGAGTTTGCTTTCATGAAAACGATTGGTTTCAATGTAATGTTGAATTTTGCACAAGAAATTACACATCGCCCGATGGCATGAGCCTTTGGATCGCTTTTTATTACCGTGCTTTTCAGAAGCTTCAATTTGTTTTCTATATTTTTCCTGCCGGAGCCGCTTCTGTAATCAACAAATCTTAATTTAACCCATCTGTTTGCTTGCATTACATCGCACGCCAGGTGAAATTCGCTTGAAATTCCTTTCCAACAACCTACACCACAATTTTTATGCATGTGTAGTTATGGCGCTGTACGAGTTTAGTTAAACCGGCGATGGCTTGTGCAAACTTACCTAGGATCGCCCTTCGACCAACGAGGGGCCACTCGTACCGGTCCCGGTCGCATCTTGGCTATCATCTTAACGTTCCACACCGGCATCTTGCGGTCGCGACGTACCTCAAGGTTGCTACCATGAATATGTATGGATGCTGGATGCTGCACGGCATGCGCGGGTGATGGGTGATTTTCCTGGCATGATTTTGCACACTTTTCCTGCACCAGCGTGGCGCTGGAAAGACCGAATCAACGCCACTCACCTACCAGTACGCTGCCGCCTATCACCTAGGCTAGGCGAAAGATTTTAATCTTAGGAAAAGCAATTTAAATTTCTTTACCTCGTTGACGAATCCAAAGAAGCCAAACTTATCGCGATCTCGCGTCAAGTGAAACGGGCAAAAAGTCGAGCATTTTCCTCACCAAACCATGTGCTTTTTTATGGTCCCCCTTTTTTTTGCAATCACCATGTTGCTGTCGATGACCTCGCCGCAGCGAAATGCGGATGCGGGCGCTCTCTTCGCGCCCCGAGTACGTCAGAAACGAAACAAGACGACCAAAAAAAAATGAATAAATAAAAATGCACGGTGTGTTGAAACAGTGCCTGCACATTCATTTTCCAGGTCAAAAACATGGCAGCGGCGCTGTCAAAGTTTGACGAAATACGAATCTCTTCTGTCTATCATAAACGTCAGCCTCAAATGTATGCTAATGCGCTCACCGAGACCGAATTTTCGCACGGGAATCTTTTGCGCCCACCAGCTCGTAGTGGCCCATACGCGGGGGTGGAAATGTTTCGGTGGAAATGCGTTACCCGGCTGACAGATTGTAGCGAAAGACGGTGCGCCCCGATGCGAATGGGATATTTGCGCTCAAGCTGAGGATAATGATGATGATGATGATGATGATAGGTGGCAGGCGGTGCTGGTGCTGCTGTTCTTGCACGCGGGCTTCATGAAATTCGTTCGCACGGGTTAAACCTCAATCTCGTATGATTGCGCTGCTCGTGTCGATTTGTTCCAAATGTCGCCTTCCATCGCTCTGTCTGCTCAGGAACAGACAGCCGGAAGCCGCGCACAGATTGTGACAAATGGCTTAATGTGTCGTGCGGAAAGAATAAAAAAAACAACACAGCAGAAATAACTGAAATTGCTTATCTCATATGGCAAATGACATAACGCCTCTGGGGGGGGGGGGGGTTCGGTTTGGTTAGGCGATTGAAGAGAATCTGTGTTGTGAGGGGTTCAAAGATGTTAGATCAGGAATGAATAAGAAGCACCAAGAATCATGTCGTTAGCATAAAGAATTTCGGGTTTCTTGTTTAATTGCTATAAAATTATTAAAAACATTGTACAAATAGATTCTGTCACATCGGACGTCTATTTGAAAAAAAACTACTAACCCAGATTAGTATTTAATAAATATATGGTTTTCAACGTCTTTCGATCAAATAATCAATGCATCAAACTGTAACGGATGTATGGAAAATAATTAAACTTCTATTTCCATTTAGGAATAGCGTATTCCATACTAAAACCCACACCTTTTGCTCATAAACTATTGAACCAACGTAACCCACACGTACGTCCACATTCAATTCCACGCCCTCAACCACAACACATTCCACTTGTTGCTCGGAAATTCGTCCAGACACGCTGTTTTTCCTCCAATCGAAGCGTGCAACCATTTCTTTGGAAAGACATTCCTAAATCGGCTAGCTCTGCTCTATACTCCAGAGCCTTACGCACGCACCGCGGGCCTTACCATCGATGCCTGCGGCAGAATTGAAGTACCATCGAGCGTAAGGATACGGAAGGATTTGCGGATGAGCCGCTGTTGCTGTCGCTGCTAATGCTTTCCCCAACCCACCCGCCTTCCCGACAGGAGAGCTACACGATCCGCGCGCGTTGTTCGATCGCGTTCGTACCGAGGTTTCCTGTTGCTTCTGCACCTCGCCGCATCAAATCGATTTCAACATCCCGGTCCAGAATTTGCGGAATTCACTCAACGGAATTCTTATCCGGGCAAAACCCAACAGCAGCTTCCCAGAAGCGGAATCATGTCGGTTCAGGACCGGGTATGGATGGATCGGACGGCAGCAAAAAGCGCCTGGATCGAAATCAATCCCATGGAACACGCTTTGTTTACCTGGCGCTTGGTTCGACGCACGAAGGGTAGAAATCATCCGAAGTGCAGCGTTTTGAAGCGACTCCAAACACCAAACAATCCAAACCAGCGCACGCAACCGGCCGTGTCGTGATAGTAAAATTGGAGCGCTCACTTTGCCGTAAACGGATTAAACGCGGCACAGCTCGATGATATTCATGCGAAATCCTAACGAGCACCCGCCGCTTGCGGGATTCGCCGCGAACGCCACGCAAAAATGGCAGGCCAATTTAAAGCTCGAAATCCGCTCCATTCTGTAACCAGTTCGGCAGTTGTG
>JXXA01013192.1:0-10806 GCA_000956255.1 Anopheles punctulatus | reverse complement strand
AAGTTTGGGTGGAAAGTGTCTTCAAGAACATGCATTTTATTTGGTTGCCCATTTGAAGAGCTTTAGCGATTGATTTGGAGCCCCAAGCAAAGATGTAAAGCAATTTGGCAATTTCGTTTTTAAATGCTAGCCCAAATTACAATGCATTGCTAGTTGAGATAGTTTTAAAATCTGTTCATAGGAACACTTCCTCAGACGTGCTTCCACCTTGGGAAGGATTACACGGGCTAATTATCCGCCCGTTCTTTATTGATTAAGACATGTGCGGCGGTCGTGCTCATCGAGCTGGAAATCAGGATGGTTTTCCGAGCCAACAGCGCCGCGGCCAGCCCCAGCCAGTCAGCCAACCAGCCCAGCCGGCCTAGTGGCAACGGGGTAAAGAATCGACCGTGGCGAAATGGAGTGAACCCGAACAGTGAAACCGTAAATTATTCCGAAACCGAACGGAAAAGTTCAGCCCCGATCACTGAACCTCTCGCATCGGGCTCTAGTGCAAAGCTCCGAACGAAAGAGAGCGCGAAAGAGAGGCACGCGAAGTAACGCGAATGCGCCCAGCTGCTCTGTGCCCTGGACTGGACCTGGGCGATTCTTGCAACTTGGCGTAGCACCACCCGCACCAACACGAATAAATTTCCTTCCACCTTTCGGAGTGCCAGGGCTCGTTTGCAAGTTAAGATCTATTTCTTAAGGCGGCGGCGGCGGCGGCGTCGGCGTCGACGGCGGCCTCCCAGAGTCAGTCAGTGTACGCGCGCGCGCGCGCGAGCTCGCTTGGCCCCTCCCGCAATACACCGAACGAATTGGCGTCCGCAATTGGCGCTCGGGTTATAATAATCTAATTATAGTCCGTAAAGTCAACATACGGTACTCAATACAAACATGATTTATTTAGGAAGGAATTTCCTTTCAGCCAGCGCAGCGTACGCACACAACTTTAACAGAAGAGTGAGCGCGAGAGATAGACAAGGGGGTTAACGCATACAGCTACAAACGCCCGGACCCTGACTTCTTCTGAGGCGAGCCGGTGTGCCGGTTATTTATTTATTTTTTTTTTGCGCGCATCGTCGTCGACCCACCGGAGAGAGCACTCCAGCCTCTGTGCAGTGGATGATGAAATGCGATCTTGCGTTGAAACGGGGCAGGGAAGGGGGACGCAACCGAGCATCATCCTGTGCTGGTTGGAGGAGATGCGGGGTCGTGTCTGGAGCAGGCGCTGGCAGCAGGCAGGCAAACCGCAAAACCGGAGCCGGTCATGCTCGAGTATTATTTCATCCACTCCACGGTGGGTTTTTTTTTGTTATTTATTTGTTGTTGTTAGCTGCTCCCGAGCAAGGTTTACGTTTCGCTCCTTTCTCTCCTGCTTTTAAGATCTTTTGTCCTAATGTTTTTCGGTTTTTTTTTCGAAGCGCTCCGATGCGCGGCTAATAACGGTGACTGATATATCCCTTCCTTTAATAACAAACATTACGGATTATTTTTATCGCAAGCACGCTAAACCCGTACCGAAAATCAATCACTGGCGTGTGAGCGCGGGAGGGGAGAGGTGGGGAAGCAATTTCTTATCTGTTTCTGGACATTCTTCTGGAGCACGGAGCACACAGGGTGTCGCTTGGGGCAGAAGGAGTACCCGCGTGACAGTGTGCAAATCTTTCGATCTTTACTCTTCTCGACAAGCTCGTCCCCTCATCTTGCACGATGACGATGGACCAGTTTTCTGGCTTGCTTAACAGCAGCAACACTTCTAGGCACGTGGGAGGTACTATTACTACTACTGCCACTACCACTTGTCCCTGTCTCGTTGTCAGCCCTCACCAACGGTTTCCATCAAAGCTAACGGACGTTATATCGTCTTTCAATGGAAGGGGATTGGGGGTTGTCCAGTCGGTGTATCTAGCCGTTGCAAGATAAGAGCATGATCTTTTTCGTCTGGCATGTTGCAGTGCTTGCCGCTGGAGCCTTAACTTTTGCCCGATGCTCCAGTAAACTTGATCTCCACACAACGGAGGAGTGCCCTTTCGTGGTGTTCCGATCGCAGACCGATTTCAGAGCCTTCTTGGCATTAAGCTGCTGTAATGTCATGATTGGCTCATAGTATACAATACCAAGCTGGTTCGCCCAAATGAAGTTGAAAGATGAAGTCTTCTTTCGTTTCACCGCACCAAAGACGAAATGTCGAAATGAAATTTTTAAATTGTTTTCAATATCTTACAAGCTGCGTGTTCGTAAGTAATCGTATACCTCCCAGCAAAGCCCTGTTTCCAAACCCTGTTTCTCAAACGAAATTCGCTCCAAAAATTCACCCCTCTCGTGCTGACATTGACATGCCACCTGAAAATTGTCAACCAAGCAGGTTGGTACTGTGACAAAGGTTTTTTCTTTTTAAATTTTGACGTTTCCAACGGTCGTTTCGGGTGAGACACGCGCGCATGTGTGTGTGCACCACGCTATAAGCCGATGATGATCGGTCATGAATTAAAAGCCACAATAAAGCAGCGATAAAAAGCGAGGCAAACGGGCCGGAATGAAGAACTCGTCCCGCAACGGCGCAGCATATTCCCTTCACTCATGTGCCGCCTCACCAGCCGGCCGGCGGTGAAGAAAGAAAGGCCATACATATACAAGACCTAGACGTGATGATGGAAACGCGGCGCAATCGTACACTCGCACACATATACACACACACACATACATACACAAATACTCAAAGCTATACACATGTAGAAGGTTCACAATCCATTGGACGAAAAAGAAGTAGCAGCAGCGGCAGCAGCAGCAGCAAAAGAACGGCCAATATATTGATGAATTTTATTGAAACAAAACCGATACAGAAAAGAGTACACGATGGTGATGGTGCTGCTACCTTTCTGGTGTATGCGGCGGCGGGTTGTGGCGGCAAGAAATCAAGCGTGCTTCATGCGGTTCGTGAACGTTCATGCTTCAGCAGCAGCCTCCTTTGATGGATTGATTTGTGAAGTCGTTTGAGGTGGTATGAGCGAGAGGGCAAGAGAGAAAGAAAGAGAGAGGGAGAGAGAGAGAGAGAGAGGGAGAGAGGGCGGAACAGCGCACCGCACCGCATGGAAAGAAGTCGCCGCCGGTGGACGCTTTTCTTGGTCCCGACGAAACATTCGCACCCGGGCCCGGCGAACGAGTTTCGGGATCGAGAAGATCGAGATCAATCGATTAATCAGGAGGCAGCAGTATCGATTCGTGGGCGCGAAATGGACTCAGGGCGGTTGGTGTCACATGCGTTTCTGACACAAAAATTAAATTGTCTCAAACGGGAAGTTGGTCCTTGAAGAGAAAAAGAGAGAGAGAGAGAGAGCGAGGGAGAGGAGTGGTTGAAAGTTGTTCTGAGGTGTGTGCTGGGCGTCCATTCCAGACTTGGCTGAGTTGTTGGTGAAATTTTCGCAGCGCAGAAGATGTGTGAAATTGATCATAAATGAAAGCGGCGAGGGAGTTTGAGAAGAAAACGGCGTGAAACTTCCGTCCAAAAATGGACGTGTGGACGGACACAGAAATTGCTCTATCATCGGCTGATCGGTTTGCATCATCGGTCAATGTTCATGTCGGATGAAGTTTTCTCTTCCTTCTCGTTACTCCGTAACATGCGTAATTACACGGGCGCGCGTCAATCGTCGCGTCCATGCATTCTCAGGCAGAAAGGAAGGTTCAAAGTCGCCGGAAGGATAAATATAAACCATCAAACCGACTGCACGTTGCACGTGTGATGCAGCACGTTGTGTTTACTCACTTTGATCTTTGATCGCTGCAGAAAGCGAGGAAGCGATGCACTTGTGGAAGCAACGAGACACGCAGTTCTAAACAAACCCACGCCTTAGCTCCCTAAGGAGCCCCTTTTGGAGATCACGTGAAAGAGAACGTGCATTGCCAGACTGGCCAAACAATTGTATTTTTCCAGCATTTTCCAGCAACTTTTTGAGCTCTGCCTTTGCATATATTTTCCAATCTTTTGATATAGCTGTCTATGGCATTCGAATAATGGTTTCCTTTTCTGCGCCTTGTAGCATTTGTTAAATAATTACAAAAACAGAAATCAAATTCATTTTTACTCGATCACTCAACGAGCCTTTAGTTTATGTTTAATTTGTATTACCATTTGTATTTCTTCTAACCTTTCTTTCTCGCTTTACTTCCTCTCCACCAACAGCCAGCGAAAAGCAGTACCAGGAAACCCGGTCTGGGTTTGGTTTAAATTCATCAACACGACACGATTGTCGCTCCTCCGTTGCGAACCACCGTCGTCGTCGCCGCCACCACCACCAACCCCGTGATACGAGGGGTAAAAGAGCAATAAATTCTCGATCAAAGAAGCGTCGATCACGATCACGAGGATCGTTTGCGTTTGTGTGTGAGCGTAAGTGCGTGTGTGTGTGTGTGTGTGTGTGTGTGTGTGTGAGTGCATGTGCATGTGCAGCATCGCCCGTTGATCAGGAGTTCGGTGACCTGAGCGAGAGTGAAGATAAAAGTCAATTGCATTTGATGATCGCCATGCAGGGGAGTGCTGAAGAGAGTGCAGTTGGAGTAAAATAAAGAAGAAAAAATGCAGTGATGCACCCAGCCCAGCCAGTGGTTCGCTGGTGTACAAATGATTAGAAGTGTGTGCAGTGTTCGGTGAGGAAGTGTTGTGCGTGTGTGTGTGTGGTGGTGAGTGTGTGGGATGCTGGAGTATGCAGCAAGGCAGCCGGTGCCGTGTCAAGCAAGTGCGTGCCAACAAGAAGCCAGAAGCTAGCGTGAGCAAACGAGAAAATAGATCACATTGTACGGATTGCTCAAGAAGTGTCGGAGCAGCCGGAATAGAGTGTCGGAGTGTGTCGGATCGGGTGAATTTGTAGGAGTGCGTGAGTGAGAGAACATCAATCGCTAGAGCCCCAGAGACCACCAGAGATCCTGCGAGAGTCGAGAAGTGGAAGGAAAACGGGCAGTAAAACAAAAATCCCCAGCAAAAGAACACAAGGTAAGTCAAGTTGTTTTTCACTCTCCCGCTCTCTCCTCCCTACCAGGCATGGGACTACTTTATTTCGTGAGCAGAAAACAAGTGCATTTACTACCAGTTTCCTTTTGTGCGACGGTGCAATAATGATGCGGAATTCCTTCGCGTGCGTTGATGAGCATGAGGCTCTCTCGCCTCACTGGTTGAGTGTAGCCTCAGGACCTTCGTTTCCGAGACCGGGCAGGGTGATTTAGATAAAATATGTTGTGCGAAAGCTTGCAAAGTTGCCTTCATTTCGAGTGGAATTACTTGACAGGGTCCATTGTTTTATTTCTTCTTGGCTCCATTGTCCAAGCTCTTGTACTCATCTCGATCGAAGGCAAAAACTGTCCTTCACTTGCTCCATTGGGCCGTGTGCTGGACGTCAAAGTGCGCCTGCGTGGTGCAGCTTTACGGGGACGCACTTACCGGTTGGTATCGGCATAAAAAAAACTCCCCGTGTCGATCATATTTATCCCCACCCCATGCGCGACGACCTTTCGGGGCGATAATGAGGCAACGAATTGGAATAACGAGCAGCGCGCCCTGGGGAAGCCGGTTTTGCATGCACAGGCTCCTTCACAGTGGCTTACCGGCAAGGTTGTAGACTTGGTGCTTTGTAACCTGTTGCTCGGAGGTTAAGTTCCTAAGGCCACGCACGTCATTAGTGTATCGGACGGACGTGTGACCATCTCTTGAGCGCATTTGATTCGCTTTTGAGAGCGATAAAAATTCATTTCTTTTGCCCAAAAGTCGCTCGTCGAATGCGCATAAATAATGCTTAAGCCATCTGCTGCCAGCGGTGTTAAACTTGCCGAAAAAGTATTAAAAAAAAGAATCTAATCCATTTTGGTTCGGAGGCCTATCGTAAAGCTAATGATTCCGTTACCGATTGAAATGATCCTCCGTGCCACGACGGGGATGTTCATAATATTTCCCTCACAAAAATCATTATCATCAAAACGCAGTCGCTTTAGATATCCCGTCATGGGGAATTGACTCCCGGAGCTTATCCGCTCGTTATTGCTTTTTCGGAGGGAATATTTCCTTTTTCATGCATGCGGGAATCATAGCCTGTCAGGTTGATCGTAAAACGCAGCATCTGAACTTTTGATACCCGACGGCATACCGCGACGGCGGGTTGATCGAATTTCATTCGGGTGCTTCGAAAATATGGAATGCCGAAGAACGGAGAGTGTGGAGACGCGAAGAAGGTCGAACTAATTCGGTACAGTTTCGGGGTGACAAAACCACCCAGGACGCAATCGCGATGATCACCCACCGTAGCTGTCTTTCTGCGGTCGGTATGTTGTTCCCTATGATTAAGGTTTAAGGTTCGATCGACACACCGGAAGCAAACCACATCACGGGAGCTTGGAACCTTTCGTGGAAAAATATAGGCATATAGACACAAAATATAGCCTATGATTTGGTGGCTTCTCTGCTTTTTCGTCACAGCAGGCGGGCGAGAAAGAAGTGGGAACAGGTTTCCCAAAATGAGCCTCCCGATAAACGATAAACAACACGGGCGAACAGACAATTAATAACGCGCCGTGCTTGCCGTGATCGCGCCGGTCTTGCGGAGATTGTTCTTGGTCTTGATCGCGGATGGTAATTTTCCACCACGGCGCCCCACATTAATGCGCTAATGATTCAATTTACCCACCGACGTCGATGACGGACGATGGGACGACTATCAGGGCGCTAGTGGTAATTAGTGTATAGCTTTACGATCACGTGCCCTGGTGTGCTTCGTGTGTGGTGTGAGCAAGGTGTTTGGGAGGTTTGAAACTAGGGGTAAAACAAAGGAAGAAAAAAACAACACCTTGCCTAGGTGGGCCTAGACGCACACGCACATCTCACACGGATACATCCTCGAAAGTGCACGCGTTAGAGAAATTCACTGCGCGATGATGTGTGTTTGTGTGTTTATGTGTTGGACAACGTATTAGGCTTGCGTGTGTCATCCCGTTGTCATGACGTGGGAATGAACGTTTCTGCTAGTAATGGGTAACAGTTTGCCATAACGCAGAGAACAGAGAAACCCATCGGAACTCATTGGATGATAAGATCATTCTCACATAAAGTCGTCAACACGAATTGAGAGTGTAAACCCAACAGCTTGATATTTGCCATTCTCCAGAAAAGTCTTTCAGTGCTTCCCAGCTCTTTATCGGAGTTGAGCTATTTTTGCACATTACTAGTCATTGATTATCTTGGCAAGCATAGTGTAGCCGATGCGCGTCGCTCATAAGACCGAATTTATTTCTCAATCTATCCTGAACATTTCAGAAGCTTTCACAATCCCATTTGATGGAGTTATGGTAGATGTTTAAGATGAATCGTTTTGGACACTTTTGATGTTAGTAAAATAATAAAACTTTTTTTTTAGAATGGATATTTGATAAGAGTATTAAAAAGTGTTATAGCTTGAAATGTTCCATTATTTGCTGACACCTCCTGGACCGAGCGTCTCCAAATGGAAAGCAAGTCTCCCCTTTTACTTGCAATCAATTAAATGCGCATAATTTGTTGACATTTCCAATTCAATCCACTTAGACGCTCGATACTAATCAATCTCCGTTCGCCTGTTTGAAGAAGCTTTTCACACCTAACAGCTAGGGGCGAGCGCTGTTTCTCGCAATAAACAATGTACTCCATTCAGAGATGAGCAGCACAACACACCACCGATCCATCGCTTCGATTGTCGTTTCGAAAGGAGCGAACATTCCATCGCCTTAATTATGTCTACGTAAAGCCATCATTTTATTACGTGGGAAATGATGGCATGCAATCGTAACACGAAAGGTGTGAAAAATCATTTCCATTGCGCCGCGGGTTTCTCCAGGGAGGCACAACTTGATTTAGACGAAAAATTGGGCACGAGAAATTAGGCTACACTAGTGCGGTTGGGAGCGGATGAAGCTCATTGAACAAATTGCTTGTCCCCGGCAACGTCTTCTTTTACTGCTGCTGCTGCTGCTGCCGCCGCCATTGCCATGGTGTACGCTGTGAAAGGTCAAGTAGTAGAACCGAGAGTAGAGCTGTTGCTGTCGAGAATTTCTCCCTACAAAAAATAACCCTCCCGGAGAGTAGTGTCTACGTTGTAGAAGACTATCTCTATTAGGAACGCTTTGTCTCGGCTGGCGTTTACCACGCCATCGTCTTTAATAGATAGATTTATGAACATGCCTTGGAAGCCCAACCTGTCGATAGGCATCAATTTATGCTGCTCGTGCGCACGAGGCTCTCCCGCAAGACCGAGGTTCGATGCGATCGATGCGTGAAGATAGAGATGGGGCCAGTCTAGAAAAAAAAAATCCAGTCGCTTCTCGCCCGGGCACCCGAATTATGCCCGTGATTGACGCTTGCTGCTATTACCCGTGATTATTATTCTAGACGGCTGCGGGAAAGCAGTCGTTCTTCGGATGGATCCGATCGGGTGGATCACGTACGCACAAGTACGCAGACGCAAACGAACATGTACACGAACCCGACACACCGTCAAGAAGCAACTCCATCCCCTGACTCCCGTGCCTCCATTTCTTAAGTAATAACTGTCTTTTGCAGGCGGTAAATGATGCTGGCTGGTGCCCCGCTGGCTTTTAGGGTTCTTAGGCACGGTGATCTTCTTGTCGTGCTGAAGATCTCCGCAATCTCAGCCAAACTGGTGCTATGATGAATGATAATTTTCGTCTTTTTCGTTTGTTGGTCCTTCGAACCGGGTGCGTAGTCCGTGGCTTTTGAGAGGAGTAAGAACGGAAGCGCTAGGAGCTCCGGGAGGCCATTTAACGTTTGGCGAGCGAGAAAGAGAGGGAGATAATGAGGGAAGAGGGGGAAGGGGATTGATGAGTGGTAAAATCGTGCATGAAAATCGTATTTTCCTGCCACCCGCGCAACCACCGTCCCGCTCGTCTCACGACTTCTTCATGTACGGCACGACTTCCTTCCTTCATGAGCTCGTGCGATCCCGGACCGTCCTGCGTCATGGCGAATTAAAGACGCACAATTTTCCTCGCTGCAGCAATCATTTACGGATGGATGGAGCGAACTCTTCGCTTGGACGCGCTTGGGAGAAATAATTAAACGATCGAATAATTCCTTTCAACCGCTTGCAATGTCCAACTGCTGGTGGAGTCCAAACGCTTTCCAACAGCGACCGTTCCCACAGCGCAAAAAATCCGAACCCGGGAGAGATGTTCGAAGCCTTAGCAGCAGCAACAACAACAATAAAAAAATACGATCCCAAGACGCGGGGATTCGACACGCAGCATCAGCGGAGGCTTCATTTGTACGACACGTTAATCTTCTGCCAAGTGAGCACGCTCTGGTTGGGAAGACGATTGGGGCTGGTTGGACGTGGAGCAATCGTCTTAATTCGTCCGATTTTGGGACGTCCGGTGATGGCGACAAATCGGCGATGCGAATCGGGAACGACGTCGTCGTCGGTCGTTGTCGTGCATTCCGGCATGTTGTCGGCACGTCCGTGCTCGGGAACGACGCGCATGTTGGACTTTGGACAATTAGTTTTATTTAACTTATTTTTTTCTCCTCCGTTTCGTTGTTGCATGACAGAGGTGAGACTTTAAGAGGAGAGTTGAGTTGAGCGTTCCAGCTCTTGTTGAAGGACGACAGTATGGTGGGCTATAATTCGTAAAAGATCATCTTTTTCGGGGCACGAACAAAGGCACCAGTGGATGGTGGTGACCTACACATACTCTCACACACGCACACCGCGAACTACTGCAATTGATGGAGTAGCCATGGAGTAGCCAACCCGAAAGAGCATCCGACCCACACGCTCAGGTCAAAGCTATTACAATTATTATTTTACTTGCCCCAGTATGCGCGCCGGCCGATCAAGGCTAACCTCTCGTGCCAACTTCGACGATTCGAGACATTCGAGGGTGGTACTTGTGGACGGGGCGGGGCGTGAAAGGGGTAAGAAGGTACGCGAGGAAACACATTCACCACCAAACCCAAAAGTGAAGAGAAAGAGACCGAGTTTCGCCCTGTCGTTTCCCATCATGTCGATGATGCGTTACGATTCAGTGGAAAAGCAACTTCTTCCTTCCTGCCTTGTCCGACTAACGAGATCTCACCGAGGTCGGGCAGCAGCAAGCAATTTATAACGGAAGAAAGGACGCTCCGGAGGGACGCCGGATCGCTCGAAATTGTTCCGATAAACGGACGCACATTCCGCTACCCTCTTGGGCGGACAGCAGTTCAGTTGAACAGCAAGGACTTGATGATGGGGCGTAGGGCGTTTTTGCGCCGCATCGGAAAGCGAGCAATTGGGCGTGCGCTCTCGAGAACGGCGTTTCCAACGTCAAACCGACGCATTCCTCTGGCCATGGTGCATTGTGGAATGCAGCAATTGTTGTTGCAAAGTGCGCGCCTGGTCGGTTTTGCTTGATTTCGCTGCGCCTGTGAGATCATTAGGGGCGGTGGTGTGTGCACGATTGCAAAGAATTTAAAAAACTTCCTCCATGGGTGAAGAATACTTCTGAACGCCGGTGCCATCAGTTGTGGTAGGAGTTTTCTGGACAATGAATGGGAGCATTTCCTCTTCAGTGGAATGGATTGTTTTTAAATAAATTATACTTAAAAACCGATTAAAATGGACGTAAGAACTTACGGGTTGTGGGTTTATTATGAGTTTGTTGAATTTATCGATATCATAGCAGCCATTTTGGATTGTGTAGTCAAAAATTTTGTAAAAATGATTGGTCGATTTATGTAAAAATTTATTTATATTATATGACTTAAAATTGCTGCTCGCTAGCTTCACGCAAGGCAATACAAATATATCTATATAA
>JXXA01013190.1:0-23929 GCA_000956255.1 Anopheles punctulatus | reverse complement strand
CTTGCGCTCATAAATCTGTCTCAATCCGGAATAAGAAAAGAATGTGCGGCAACCGGGCAACGTTACCTCGTATATGCCGTCCGCCTGCCGGTTGGGTCAACGTTTAGCGTGTTCTGCCCGCAAGCTCCCAATTGTCGTTCAATTAAAACTAATTGGTCCCAATCGACGCAAATCGCAACTCGACTGGTGCAAACCCGCCGCCGATCGGTGTTGATCGAGATACGGCTGACACTGGGAACCGGGATACACGCTGGTATCGTCGCGGGAAGTCTCGACATGCTGGGGGTGCTGGCCAGTAAATCACCATCACCATCTGTGGTCCTGTGCCACCACAATGCGACGAGTTAATGCTCCGTGGGTTAAACACGTGGCGACCTGTGCGGAAGCTGTCCAGTACGGACGTAAACGTGAACCGATCGTCGATAGCCGATGTACTTGATCGTGACATTTAAATGGCTGACGCAGATAGCCATTTATTATCGTTTACAACGGTAGTGGCTGTTCCTAGGGTACTTAGACCTAGGCTGATGAATTTGCTTGGAGTGTGTAAAAAGCGTATGGAGTTGTATCTTTAATAGACCTTTTTTATAGACTGGACTCTGCTGCTTTGAGACATTTGTCTGTCTACTCTCGGAAACCTACTTTTTATGGCTTTGCTTAGGAGATCTTGTGCTTAAGTAGGGATGTACTATTTCTTACCGGCTCAATGTTTCAAAACCAAACCAAAGTTTTCTCCATCTCCAATTTTGATCGTTCGCCTTGCCGCTCTTAGTAAATTTGAACCCCCCAAACGTGCCATAAACTGCACATGGATGTTTCTCCATTTTGACATCAATTTTACGAATGCTTCATTTTGCGTCTCCCGGCTGCTTTACGAGCAGTTTTGCCAATGGACGCCTGCGCAACATCATACATGCAAATGAAATGGGTTTTCGGATGAAGCGTGCTTTAGCAACGTTCGCCACACATTACAGCGCACATCCTTTTTCTTGGACGGACGGAACAGGCGGTTCGTGTTTTCTTTTTCTGTTGGCATTTCATTCGGTGCCGCCCCGAAGAGGAGAGGAACGAGACGAATAGGAATGTTCTTCGATTGAAATGCAATTACCGATTGGATGCGTTCTTGCAAGCATTAAAAAAGAAAAAAGAAAAACGACAACGCTGTATTCTTTTCACAAATCATGTTGGGCCGGCTCAATCAGGAGTGATACACAGTGTGCTTGAGAGATGAGCCGCAACCTTTTCTGGAAGTATAGTGCTTAAACGTATCGTCCTGAGATGCTCGTTTCAAAGGTTCAGCAGATCCACTGGGTGCATTTGCCATTGTCACGATTGCCAATTAAGTGGGAATGCGTACGAGGCAACCTTTTCCGAAGCTACGTGTGCAGCCCTCGGTAGAGCGACATTTTTATTGGACAACTACACGGGCACGGAATGTGATGGAATGAAGCGAGTTGGCAAACAGATTCACCATCGCAGTAAACCCACCCCGGTGACCGGAAGTTGCAGGTGTAAGTTGACGGGACCGGCAGGGTTGGTGCGGGTAGAGCTGGTATGCAGGATGCAAGCGGATCCATTCGGGCAATTTCCTCGACGACATTTGATGGAAAGCGAATGTGTTAGTGTGTGGCATGTCGCAAGCGCATGGCAAGCAGGTCGTCGCTTCGTTTGTTAGCGTCAAATTTCCTCTCGTCCAGTCGGCGAAGCTGCATTCCAGTGAATAATGTCGTTAATTGGATGTGGATGAGTCGCAAAACGGTGCCGGTTGCTTCGCGGGTGTTGTTTACGGAAGCTCCCCGAAGGAAACTGCTGCTATAAAACCGATCAAATTAGCTTTATATTGCAAGCATTTAATGCTAAAGCCACACTCAATTGAAGTTTAATAGAGCAAGTAAACCGCTGAAGTTGACAGTGTTGGCTCAAATTTGCTTTGAAATGGGATATCGGATTGATTCCGTCTATTGTGTCTATAATAACCGAGCGCTGGATAACCTCCGACATCTGCTTTCGTGTCACCGTGCGAAATCAAGATGAAGCCCTGTGAGCTTGAGCCAGTTTTAAGCACCATGGACTAAATGTTTCAAAATGTCATTGCTCGAGTGGTGCCCTCTGTTGTTGGGTGGCGGAACAAATTCCTTTGAATATTTCTTTATGTTTTATTTTTGATTTTTTTCATTGTTTAGTAAAAAAACGAAATGGTAGAGTTTGTTTTTTAGGTTTAGGATCGTATCCGTATAGTAAACATTTTTTAGTGAATTCCAGCAACTAAATTATTCAGAGAAATTAAAATAATTTAATTATTTTTGATAATCTCTTAAATCAAGCGAATTTCCACGAAGAAGGTGCACAAAAGTGCAGTTTATCGCACGGCTTCCGTAAGCGCTAACATCGATCGCGAACGTTACACCATGGAATAATGCGATTTTTGTGTACCGAATGGTGCCATGTAGCCATGTGCTAATATCTTAATCTAATTAAACTGATCGTCATTAATTTTGTGTGGCACTGGGGAGAACGGATTATGCGAACATATTTTCAAGCGGTATTATATCAAACATGCCATTACAGACCTCTCATTTATTTGCTATCAACGAATGAACGGAGAACCTTACTAAAACTGCGCCATTTCGGTGGTAAAGAAAAAAAAGAAACTACAATCACAAAATAGAGCGTTTTATCAGTGTCGTTGAGAGAAACGCGGTTCAGTTTGTCCACGAGACAATCTACGCATGTACTACGAAAGCCGGAGATGTAATAATGCAATAATAGTCCAGCTTTCTAGCCGATGCAAAGGCTTCCCACTGCCGGAGACGGAGCTATTGCGCGGGTGATTTCAAGTGTAAAATCCAATTGCAATTCATTCGAAACAAACGGTCTCCGCTATCGCGATCAGAGAATGGCGCCTCCATCCGACGCCTCCATAGTGAGCCACAGTGAACCGGTGAGACGGTGAGACGCGGCACGTGAGACGCGACTGATGGCAGAGCTTGCGAAATATCAGCTCCTTCTCTCTCTCTCTCTCACGCTCTCGATGCTCTCTCCGTGCGTTTGCGCCGTACGTAGGATATCCGCGCCCAGTGAGATGAAATTTCATTGCGTGAGATGAGTAGCGTCTCATCGTCTCTCGCTCTCTCGCTTTCTCGCTCGCTCACTCACGGCACCGGCTACTGCACGGCATGGAATTGTTGTCCTTTCGCAGTGTTTGCTTCTTTCCCTGCTTCCACGTGCGTGCCTTTCTCCCTCGCCTTGCCGGATCCCCTTCCCCATTCGCCCACGAACGAAACGACCGGTTGTTCCGGTTCCACGTGGTAGTTTGTGTGTGCGTGTGTGTGTGTGTGCAGGAGCATGTCCGGATCGACGCTTCAAGGACACTGAACCGGGCCGGGGTTTTCAAGTGTTTGTTTATCTGTGTGAGTGTGTGTGTTTTTTTGTGTTGTTGACCGAAAAGTTCTGTTTTTCCCTCGCTCACAGCCCACTCGTCGGCTTGCCGGAAGCAGGAAGCTAGGATTCGTTAATTTGAGCTGTTTGCTGTGGTACCGTGTGTGTGTGTGTATGTATGCATGTCCTGGCGACCGCTGCTGACCTCCAAGCGTTCCTGCGTAATGCGGTGGCGATAAAGAAATTAGTATTTGTTTACTGTTTGGTGCGACCTCGGCGGGCGCATTACAAATTTAAATAGCGATGTTTTAGCTGATAGTGAGGAAAGTTTTTTTGGTTGTATATAACGCGGGCAAAATTAGAGGAAAATGAATGGAGGAAATTTATGTTGCAGATATAAACATTGTAAAACCATAGTCAGCATATATAGGACACTCTCATTTTTTGTCGGATGAATTTTACATAAACAAAAGAATCTTGTAAATAATTTATGCTTTGAGATTCATGGAGTCGCAAAGATTAATACGACTCTTGGCGAAATTCTTAACGTATAAATATTATAATGTTTAATCTTCCAACGACCAAATGACTTAAACAAGTTTCGTAATTTTCTCTCGACTAAACTCTTGAAGTATAATAATTCTTAAAAAGATTCCGGATGGTTTAAGTATTCGTGATTCGTTAACGATTTATAACTCTAGGAATATTGATTCCAAAACCATTCAAGACCGTTTTTCTGCTTAGTTGCTTTTCACTCCATTTTCCGAATATTTAAGTTGTTATTTTTGTATTAATTTGGCTAAATTTGACTTTTTGTGACGGTGAACAATAGTTTTAGTGCTTTTAAGTGACTATTTTTATTTTTTTAAATAATTTTTTAAGCTACTGTAAAGTACATAAAAAATCTAAAATTGATATGTTATGAATTCTAGGGTAATTCTAAATTGCTTTACGAATCCGGAACGCAAAATCGAATCATAGTTCGAGCTTATAATGATGGCTCATTAATTTCTAACTCGTGCCAATTTTCTAGTAAACGAACCTCTACTTTACCGCTAATGAGGATTGTTTTAGCAATCTTGCTGCATATTTTACACAAACGTGACCGAAATTAATTTTCTGCTACAAATACCATCCTATAACTGCTCCACACACCCATCCCCATGGATCTCATCCGGTTCGAATAAACACCTAATTTTGCACAAGAGAAACTATCGTAAATCAATCCAGTGTTCGCGAAGAATAGCTTTTACGATGTTTGCCAACGGCTTACGAGGTGTGGGGGGAAGGAACCACGTCGCAGATGGTTTAGTCAGTCGTACGGCAAGGAAAACAATAAAAAAAACCCATCGAGTTGAGCTAGCAAACGAGCGAGCTTGAATCTTGCATGCCGTTCGTTTCATTCTGCCAGCTTATGTGTGTGTGTGTGTATGCGTGTTTAGTCCATTTAATGAAAACAAAACACTTATATTCCTCGCGAAACAAAACCGAACAACAAACACCAAGTGAACGAGAAACCTTATGGAGCTCTTCGTTTCTTCGTGTGGTAAATTGTTCTGATTGCAGGTGTGAATGGAGATCCCATTGGCCCAATCGGTTTGGGAGGGAATACAAAAACAAAAATGGCACATTTTCACTTCACCCCTTATTCACCCCTTTTTCGGGTGGCCGCCGGTCCGGTTGATGGATTAATTTTATAATTATACTTGGCAGTTACTTGACACGTACACACCGGGCTCGGGCTTGGGAATCCGACATGGCCACACTGCCAAAGGGGCAAAAAGATAGTAAAACCTCCGGAATGTTGGCGACTCGCACCGACTGCCGGAGACGGGGTTTAAATTGCGGACGACTTGTTGATTAGTGTGGATGGGCTTGCTTGGCTGTTGCTCGGGTGATCATTATTTGCGTTCTGTTTCGGAAGACAATTAAAGGGACAGCGGCACAACCAGCGGCGCAGACGGAAATGTGAATGAAATCAACAGGGGAGAGATTGCCGGGCGGCCCGAAAACCCTTACCAAATCCGGGCGTGACAAACTAGGCCACATTAGAAGGCCATTTTTTCCCTGAGGGAGAGAGCCAAACGATCTCCGCTTGGATCTCCGCTTGGATCTCCGCTTGGATCTCCGCTTGGATCTCTTATCGAGGGGGGCCTCGGGAAAGCGCGGAATCGTGGTGATGGCACAGAACAGAGCCAAGGTTCGGGATGAAGCGACGAAGGTCAGTGCCAGTGCTGCCCGAAAGGGGAAGGAACAGACGGTGATGGTTACGGTGGTGGTCACGAGGTTCCCAAAATAGACGATACGCATCATGGGGAGAGCATGAGAGCTGTTCGTACGTTTCCGTCCGCCTAGCGCACCCGGGAGCGCAGCTTGGTACAGCGGTCGGTTGGCTGGGAAGCGGAAAGCCGAAGGAACGTATGTAAGAAATAAAAAGACAAGAAAAATCATCCATCACACACACACACATGGGAGCATGATAGTGGTACGAAACGAGAACTCTCTCGCACTTTTGTGTGTGATTTTTTTCTTCTTCTGTTCGGTCGGAACCTTTTTGTCACCTTAGTAGCAGCAGCATCGCCGACTACGATTAGAGTTGGTACTGCATGTCAACTGCCGCCTGCTCGACATGAATGGTGCTGACCTACGGTCACACCGGCGATTTAACCCTACCCTGCGACTGTCAACATTTTAACCAGCCCGAACCGGCTGATGCTAGTTCGGTCTCTCGCCCGACCCCCCTCCGCTAAGTGTTGAAATCCACTGACACATGCCTTTTCGTGTGTGTGTGTGTTAAGCGACCGACACCGAAAGGCGTCAACGGGTTGATGGAAAGGCCGAGTGCCGAGTCAACCGGGCTCGAGATTAGCGCAGACATGACTCGACGCCGACGGGATGGGGAGAGATAATCTTTTCCCTTTTGCTCGATACTGACAGTATCAATTATGGAATTTGACAGGAGCTTTTAGGGGGTACTGGCTTTTACAACCAATTTATCAGTGATTGGTACGGTGCCGAATAGAAGCTAAAACCGGACTTGACAGGTGTCATAGTGCGTTACGGGAGCGGATGCACACGAACGTATCAGTATGTTGCGCCATGGTCAAGGTTAGTGTTAAGGATACAAATTGAACTTCAACTTAAAATATGCAACTGAGAGTGGACTTGCTTGCTCTTATTCTCTTCGGGAAACATTTCAATGCCCGTGGGAGTTCATTTCGATTAGTGAGCTAATAAAACTTCCTGTTGAGTTTGGTACTATGAGATTCTTTTAAAATTTATTTCTTTATTCGGAGATTCGGTGGACTCCGGCTCCAAATGAAGCGTTGGTTTGGTTTTGTTGTCTGCGGATATTTACTTACTTTACAATTATTGATAGAAAGGGAGCTTCAATGTTCTCTTTCTCATCGTATGCATAAATGAAAGGTAAACTTGGTATTGATTATACATTAAAAATTGTAACTTACGACATTTTGAGGTAATATCAAATTTCAGTTCAAGTTGCATTCTTTTTTGTGTCAACCTCTTGTTTTATTTATAAAAAATAACGTGGTAGAATTTTATAATATTCAAGAAGAAATTGAAGAAACGAGGATCAGACTATACAATACAAGAAGTGGAAAAAATGGTTTAGTTAACATATACCGGTCATTTAAATACCAACAGACGTTTGAGTTTCACTGAAATACTCCAATTTTGACAATATTCTCTGCTGGGTTCATATTTTAACACCTCTTGGGTAAAAATGCAAACAAAGAATTTCAACCTTTAAACAAATATATTCGACATGTTTTGTTTAACAAACCATTGGATAAACCAATTGAAAATGTTTGCTTTTATGTCCGGTTTCTTATTTAAAATTATAAATTAAAAACAAATGCTCATAATTTCATCGGCAACGAAGAGGTTCGTTGTCAAGCCAGGTGCACTCTGGATCTATTGAAAGCCTCGATGATGTATTGTACATCATCCAACCGTCGTACGAGTTGGTGCGTCATGTGATCCCTTTCGTGCGACTGAACTCATTCGCCAAACATCGCAATCAGCTTGTTTGTCGCAAACGCATTACATCTCTGGAGATTGGACGCCGTTCGTCATCTTCCTGTTGTTGGTGCCATGTGCCCAAGAACACAGTGCCGGCGAGAGAGGGTGCGAGTTGGCAACGTTTTTTCGATTGTTAATTTGGTCGTTTGCACAACGATTAGGAACCGTCGGCTAACGAGCTGTGTTAGCGCACGGCGACCCAAAGTGCTTGACACTGATGACGATTGTGGGCAGCGTGGGTGTGGACCGACCCACCGTTGCCGTTGCAGTATCACTATCGACGATTGCACCTGCACCAGCATGCGTCCGCTGTTGCGTGTGCTCATCACGCACTGGCCGCGGGCGCCACCAACAACGGCGCATGCTGCAGAACTTCACGCCCCGAGCACATCGAGCACGGCGAGAAAACAATCTGCATGCCCCTGACGAGGGGGCGAATCATGCTATTTTTGACCGTTGGGAAAATATTTCACCCCGCTAGCATACACACACACACACACACACGTAGGGGGCACCCACACGAGTCGATCACGATCGCTCGGCACCAGTGTCGCGTGTCTCGTCTCGGATCGGATCGTCGGAATAGTTGGTGGCTGTGTGCGGTCGGAATGTTTTTGTTCCCCATTCACCGACACCGCATCGTTGAGTGCTGAGCGCGCTCGAGATCTCTCTCTCTCTCCCTCTCTTTCATCCTCTCTCTCTCTCTCTCTCTTTCTCCCCCTTTCGGTGAGAGTGGCTGTCTCGGTGTCTATAAAAATACAAATCGCGCAGGAGAAATCTTTTCAGTTAAACTTCGAAACCGACCCGGGCAGGATCAAGTTGTTGATGCTCGAAGCGAAGCGCTCACTGGCCGTTCGTTTTTCGTTGGACCTAATTACTGTTGGATAGTTGGTAGTTCACCTGCGTTGTGATTTTGCTCAAAACTCTCCTCACCCGTGGTTTCATTGTGACCGAAACCGATCGTGACACGAACGAGAGGATTTTCTCCCTTTCTTTCTTGAAATTTTGGCCGTGCTTAAGGTGTATGTGTGCGCCCCATGTTCGTAGTGTGATAAGCAGTGCCACGTGGCTCCCGCAAGATCTGTGTTTGTGCTCGTTGTTTCCACCCATCGCCCGCAAACTCCACTATAACACTTGGTAGTCAAACCCGTCGGAAAGGTGAACGTGTGTGCCGTGATCGTGCAAATATCGCCGTCCGATCCGACACTTCCGCCCCGAGAACTTGCTCATGCCATGCGCAGCTCAATCTCTCAGCTCTTCTCGGCACCCGCAGACCCCGCAGATGCCAGAGGGCGCAACACACAGCAGCTGCAGGCGACCGGAGCGACAGCAACACCTGCTCAGTGCACTACCAATGGCTATGCAGGTGCGTCCTTGCGTGTGTGTTTCTGTGTGTGGGGGTGCTTTATAAACCCGAGTTTCATGCTGGACCCGGTCGGTGTGGGGTCGTCCTCCAAGCGTGGTGTTCAATCGAACGCCGGTGGTAGTGATTAAAATAGACTGTGTGACGGGGAACCGATTGCCAATGGTGACGACTGCCGATTGGGTGCTGATTGATGGCTGCCGATTTCGGTGTCTCCTAACGATTCCGGTGTCTCGAACGGACTTATTAATGTTACGGACTTCCTATCGGGTGTGTCTGCCGTTGGCTTGAGTGCTTCGAGTGCCGACGTTACGTATCAATGATTCGGTCCGCACCTGTATCGATCGTGACTTACGCTCAACGTTTCCGTGGTTCCCGTGGAGAGCACTTTCGCTTGCTCGGTGATGATATAACGACGCACGTTGTCCCGTCACGTAATACCGTCTGGTGCGTGTGAGTGTAGGTGTGTGTGTGTGAGTGGGTTTTCCTGTACCCAACGCGGCGTTGTTACTATCTTTACCCAAAGTGGGCCAGTGACCGTGTGAAACCGGTTATGTCGTCCGGTTATGTTCACTGAAGGCCGCACACTGCGTTAAAGATCGTTCATCTGGAAGGTTAGCTGTTGCACGTCTTACATGCAAGCGTTAGCCAGTGAAAAGATGGAAGAAAATAAATAAAAAAATAAATTCCTTCTCGTTGTACGTTCCGGGAGCGTTCGAGACTGTGCATGGAGGCGCCTGGTGCCCCATTCGGGAACGGAGCGAAACCAGGCGTCTCCATTGTAGCAAAGAAAAGGGCAATGAGCATCGAGAGCAAAAGAAAAATGACAAATGCGTTAAGATAATCATTAACCGAACCGGTGGTGTCCGAACGCACATTCTTTAGCTTGGGTGGATATGTTTTTTTTTGTTAAATCTATTTTCCACCATCCTACGAAGCGAAGAAAAACAAATGGCCCAAGGCCATGTGTATCGGTGAATATTGCAAGGCCTGAGGAAACAGTGTGTGTGTGCGTGCGTGCGTGCATGTGTGTTTTCTCTACGGGTCTCGGTGAATCATATGCCAACCAAAAAATTATAACAACATGAGAGCATAGGACGCAAGATGATTAAACCATATGTGACGTAGATTGCGAGTGGAGCAGTGATGTGCCGAAAGCGTCGCATCGGTACAAAGAGTGAAAGAGTGTTTTAAAAGGGTGATTGATATGTGACTCTTTCTGAGGATGCTCTGTTGATCAATTGGTCAACATTAACTTTTTATTTTATTTTGTTTTTTTTTTTTTAATTTTAAATCTACTATGTATACTTTATGCTGCAGCAAGTTGTGTGCCGACTTTTATAATGTACATTCTGTTCATATTTTTTGGGCCATCTGTGTTATAAATTACTTAATTTTTTTGAAGTTATTCTTCTTCTTCCATTTTGGCGTTACGACCGAAGTCCCAAATAGAAGTTCCCAAGTTCCCAAGCAGAATCTTGTTTTACTCTTTTGGAGACGTTTGGCTCCTGATCGGCTGCTTTTGCTGACAAACAGAATCGAAAATCGAAGTGAGAATCGAACTGTTCAGTATGGGATTTCTTCCAAAGCATGAGTAACAAATCGCGCAACATTCCTAAAAAGAGATGAAAAACACACGTCACTATCCTAATGTTGAGAGGAAATTTGTCTTAAAAATGAGGAATAAAAAAAAAAAATCAAATCAACTGTTCTTCAGTTCAATGCCCGTCTAGCCGTCCGGGCCAGCGCCAACAGACGACTGCTGCCAATTCGATTCGATTTAGATCCATTTAGAGTTCGGTTTTGTTTTCTATATTCGCCACGACGCGTTCGTCACGACCGCGATTGCCGGGATGGCCACTCATCCGCTCGGTGAAATTTAATTAGCACCGTCAAGCAAGTGCCATAATTAAAATGGCTACAGCACGTCCCCGCCGCGTGTTCGCTTCCCCCACCACGGTGTGATTGTTCGTTTGCTCGCGTTCGAGATCTATGCATGTGTTTTTCTTCGTTCCCTCGCATTACAACGCCCATTTTAACCATTCACTTTTTTTTCGCACCACATCCACAGGACACAGTGGATCAATTAAAGATGTATCAAAAACAGACTGGAATTCCCGGCTCGGGGACGGAACAGCGCAGCTCAACGGGACTCTCGGGCGAGGGACGTCCGAAACGGCAGAGACCGACTCATCAGGTAAGTGTTCGGATGTGTTCTTCCGCTGCCCCAAGAGTGAGGCGTTCATTCTGGAAGATGCATCAGCATGAGCGCCGACGCAATTTAGCGACCTTATGCTGATCCAAATAATCGTCACGGGTGAGCAACTGTGTCGCTGATACGGATCTAAGCCGGTGGCCGTGACCTTAACTCGTTCGAGATGGAAGTTATAATGGCCGGATAAGATGGTATCCTTTTCCGGATGATCCGGTGCGCATTAGTGTATGTATGTGGGTGCTGCTGTTAATTAGGCACTCTTAGTTGAGTGCTTCAAGCAGCGGAGATAACCGCCGCAGTAAGCTGTTTGATTATCCCCATTTTCGCTTTAAGTGTAATAGCTAACCATTCTGCCTGGTACTGGAAACCAGCAAAAATGGATTCATCTACCGCAACGGCTGATGAAACGATGCGTTTTGTGTTTCCTTCATTGCTTTCCCAGGGACCGGGGGGATGCGGGACGCGCTGGAGGGGCCGGGCTCAACGCAGAACGACGCTATTCACCTCAAGAGACGGGTGGGACTCTTCAGTGGGGTTGCTTTAATTGTCGGTACCATGATCGGTAAGTATTCGGGGCTTGCACGATGAGGGATGCTTTTCTCATGCTAATGTGCTCCGTCGTCCGCCGTCTCGTTTGGCAGGGTCCGGAATTTTCGTGTCGCCATCTGGTTTACTGGTGCGAACTGGTTCCATTGGTGTGAGCTTTATCATCTGGATGGCCTGTGGATTGCTCTCGTTGTTAGGTAAGTTTTTGCGCGTGGCGTGGAAGTTTCTATGCATAGTTTAGTGCCGTCATCCACCTTCTACACGCAAACACCGGTCCTGTGGTGCGAAGGATCGATGTGTGATAGGTTAGGTTGCATTATTAATTGCGGACAAAACATAAACGACCAAGTGCTAAGGACATGACAACTATTATAATCAGACACAGACTTTAATTGAAGTTTTAATGACATTCGGTAAGTTTATTTCGGTACGAAGCATGTCTAGATGGAATAGTTTGATTTGGGTCTCCCAGAGGATCGAAACTGAGTTGAGATTTCAGTTATGTCTAATAGACTAAGGACGCAAATTTTGTAACAATTGTTTTTATTTTTTCTTTCTCAAGCGTAATAACACGGATGAATATAAAGTAATATATTCGTAGCTATTTTTTACACACCTCATAATAGTTCCAAATTATACGATAATATTTAAAACTTCAATCGGGTGAGGGACTTCATCCTAACCTGAGTCAATTCGACATAAAGAAATTCCTTTTCCCAAACGACCGTGTCGATGGAATAAATAAACTCAGCAAGGAAAAGAAGTTCCCCATATTTTTAGTGCATAATTATGGCCACTGTATTCTTGTATTTAACAAGAAATTAGTATTTCACTGATCATCTTCTAATGAGGGTATAGGCTTGGGTATTTTGAAAGAGACAACCGAAGTTTTCTACAATTTGAGCCCGCCGTTCAGTGCCTGCCCTCCTGATCAGTTATTTATCTTCACTGACAGTATGAGCTCTAAAGAAGCTCGAAAGTCAGTAACGGCTGTAAAGAGCCGAGACTATTTTGCGATAAAAATATTAAAGCCCCCGATAAGGCTAATACACAGAGAGGAAATGACACTGACAATACGGCCGTATCAGGCTTAAATACTGCTTAGTCGAAAAAAGGAGAAGAAGCGGCTGGCGTGAACCCTCGCGTGCGTCATTGTGCGAAAGGCAGGACTTTGAAAAAGATTGTCAAATTTGTCAAGGATTACATTTGGTATGTGTGTGTGTGTGTTTGTGCTCCCGAAAAAAAGCTTCTCTTTCCGTGGAACGTATCCCCCGATCGGCCAGTTTCAAGCATTATGAGGGCCCATTCGTGCGTCACTAGGCAATGCGAGCTTGTCACGAGAACGGAACCCAAATCCGAGTCAGGTGATTTCGCTTTCGTTTTCGCTTCCTTCGTTCCATTTTCGGCGTGCTGCTATCGATACGTAATGCAACTCCGTACTGTGCGAGAGCGACGTGACAACGGTCACGGGTTGGATCAGTGCTCGGTGACATTCGCGTCCTTCCGATTCATCCACATGCCCGTTTTGTCCATCGGATTGTGGGACGCTTTAAAAATAGCACATGAACTAGCAGCTAATTGCTTAAATTCGCGAAAAATGTGGCGAATTTGATTGTCTCGCTGGTATCATGATGTGATGGTGAAGCTCGTTCCTCCTGGTGACTGAAGAGACAAACGATTGACACGATCCGTGTAGCCTGTAGTTGGTGATAAATCTGTCTGTTTTTGTTTCATCTAGAATGTGAACCATGCTTGCTTTAGATTTATTTCTCATCCGTCAGCGAAATGTTCAGTTTCATTTTACGTACAGTATAGGGGGGATTTTGGGTTGTTAATTGGCAAAAAAAAATTAATCGATATGTTTTTTAAAACGTAAAAAGGGTCATCTAGAGGGTATGCGTGCATTTATTTTTTTGTTTATTTTTTATTTAGAAAGCATTTTTTTTTTCCTGTTTGTAGCAAATTGCTTGCAATATTTTGGCAAAAAAGTTTTGTTTTTGTAATTTTTGTAAAACGTTTTTTCTCCTTTTTCTTACAAAAAAGAGCCTCATGAAGACGCCTGGTCGTTCACGCTCCTTAAAAATATGTGTACCCTTTCCTGGTCAGACTTCAGCGACTAGTTTAATTTTTTGTATCAAACGCGACCAACACCGTTTCCGTTAGCCATGACCCATTGTTTGACATTCGCCTGCAGGCATGTTTGTTAATAAGCATCATTAAAACCGTCCGCCGGTAGTGGATGCAAAGTATTACGCAGAAGCAAAATTAAAATCCACAGCATCCGCCAGTGCTTGCGAAGCCATCGTAATGGACGCCGCTCGACGGTCCCATCACTCACGGCTGGTTTTATTTGTCCCCACAGTCGCGGCTACAGTTTGTTACCTTCGCTCTAGCCTTTGAGTCAATATTTACAAACATTGCTTGCGCGCACAAACCGATTTCCGTTCGAAAAACTTCACTTCGGTTCGAAACGATGTGGTGCCCGCGCTTGGTCGAACCGGCGGTTTCGACTCGGGCGTTCGTTATTAATAGCAAACGTAATACGGGTGACGTAGCAGCCGGCTTATCAGGCGACCGCGTAACGACGGGGCGCGATTGTCAAGCGCCGAGCCGCCGATTGGTGCGATAAATTGTAAAGGAATGTCACGGCCAGCCCGAACGAACACACCCATTTTTCCCGATGGAAAGAGCGAAATGCGTTGCTTACTGACGTTTCAGCGGGCGGAAAATGGTGGTCGGAATTTCGATCAGGAAAGCCACTACCAAGCTGCTGCCCCCGGCGATGTGTGCGGATCAAAATGACCGTCCGCTTTCGTTACTCGCAGAAAATAAACTTTCGCCGGGAAGGATCAAAGCGGGCAGCGTGTTTGTGGTGGAGGTGCGACTGCGTAGATTGCATTCGACAAATTCTCGAAGACGTGCTCGGAAAGTTTTCACCAAGCCATGCTAATTTATGCGCCGACAGTAACTCATCGTTGGGGTCGCTCATAATTTATTCGCTTTGGTTTTTACTTGTCTCTCTTTCCGTTGCTTACCTATGCTTACATGCAAAGCGAATTCATCGGGAGAAAATGATGACATTCGAGAAAGTTTGCCCCTGCCATTTGTGCTTTCGAGTGTAGTATTATCGTTTCGATAATGCCCGGGGCGCTTGTTGAATAACAAATTCATTCTTCTCTGCAAAAGAATATTCCAATAACCAAGGATGTAATGACGGTGTTTTGTTCTTGCTAGAAAGTTATACTTCTCCTGATGATGGACATTAAATAGTATCTTATCCCTATTAACTAGGCTGCTGTCAGTATGGCAATGAACGATGAATACGTCTAACGTTTCGGTTAAATTTGCTGTAAAATACTTTGAGTAAAAATTGCATGCTTTAAGGATTTTTTCCTGATTGGTCGATTTCCTATCTGGATTGTTTTCTACAGACAATAAAACAAGCTATCAAGTTCTAGCATGGAAAATTAATAGGAATAACATTTTAATGATGAAACCAGTATTCTATTTTTCAATAATCTTTGAATATTTGTTAAGTTTATTTATATATTTATTTTAACAAAATAATTCGAAAGCCATTCCTGTTAAAATTATATTGATTGTTAATGATCTCACCGACGAAAAAAATAATTTTGTATATTTTGACATCGACCATGTAGCGTCTTCAGTTGACTTAGCACAAATTGAAGGAAATATTATGTTTGCTCCTATAAAGATCCAATAGATACATACACCCGCACAGGTGCACATCAACATTGTGCACAAATCCACATTCAAATAGCTGTTTGTTGCGCTTATAATAAAACCATACTTATTTCAACGACTCTTTGGCGCGGAAGTATGCCATAAAACCGAATGCGGTCGCATACGGGTACAGCTTTTGCGCGTCGTTGACAGTAATTGGAGCGCATTGCACTTTTGTCACGATGCCAGCATTAGGACCCCAGTCGCTGGCCCGAGCTGATTATAGCTGATTGACGACGAGCAGACGTTAAATGAGCGTTTTGCTTTAAATAGGTTGCCGATTAATGCTGATTTTCTTTGTTTCTCTCTTCCTCTCTCTCTCTCTCTCTCTCTCTCTTTCTCACACACGCAGGTGCATTGGCGTACGCTGAGTTAGGCACGATGAATACTTCGTCCGGAGCAGAATGGGCATACTTTATGGACGCGTTCGGGGCCTGGCCCGCCTTCCTCTTCTCGTGGGTGTCGACGCTGGTGCTGAAACCGTCCCAGATGGCGATCATTTGTCTGTCGTTCGCACAGTACGCGGTCGAGGCGTTCGTGTCCGAGTGCGATCCGCCGCTCAGTGTGGTGAAGATGGTCGCGATCCTTGCGATCGGTAAGTGTGAGGTGTAGTTCGCGAGTAGCCCGATTGCTTCGAGATGGAATGGGAATGCTGGGATCCCCTCGCCCCTTCCACCCACTGTTGTCCCACTGTGTTCTGCTCAGAGGTTTTTTTTGTGTGTGTGGGTTCGTTCTTGGTTCGCTTTTCGTCTTGGTTTGTAGTCGCTAGAACCGTTCCCATTCCTATTCCAGACCAGCGGGCAGGAACCTGTCTCGATGGCCGGATGGCAACCGTAGCAGCGGGTGCAAAGTATTGGACCGCACACGGACACACATCGCATCTACCACAGAGTCCACCAAAGAGAGAGAAAGAGAAAGATAATGAGAGAGATAGAGAGAGAACAAACGTAGTGGAGCGACAAATTGGCAGCGGAAGACCGGAAAACGGGCCGAAACGGGAAGACCACCGTGGCGCAGCTTGACCGAGCGACCTGCTTTAAAGTGTTCTCTTCTTGTAGAGTCCTTCGGGCAGATGGTCAGGAGCATCGACGAGCATGAGGAGGAGGAGGAGCTGGAGCACCCGCCGAGACACACGAGCGCCGAGCAGAGCGTCCCGGCGTCAGCGGCGGCTGCCTGCATCAACCGGTTTTTCTCTCTTTCTGCGTGGCTCTAGCATGGTGCGTCTGTGTACGTCGATCCTTCCTGGGCCGCCGGTACGCCGGTAATGGCGCCGCACGCTGCTGGTGTACGAATTTGCGAACGAAAACGAAGGAACACTAGCCGAAGCGCCTCTTTATTTCTTTCTCCATCATCCGTCCTTGCGTCATTGCGTGCTTTCGCGTTGCGATACGAGCAGCGCGCGGAGTGAGAAGGCAGCAAACGTGGGTGTTCATTTCGTGTTCATTTTCTTTCATTGTTACTTTGTTATTTTTTATCCCGTCCGTACGTCCTGAAAACACAAGTCCTCTAAATTGCTCTTTGAAAGTTGCAGTGGACGGTTAAATTATACATAACTTTATGCCAATTTTTGGAAGCATCAGTACCTCATGAACACTAAATGAACTCTGTGGTGAACTTTCCGGAACGATCGAGGATAACTTTATTTGGCGAATGAAGTCTTCGGCATGATCTTCGGATTTGGCTGGAGGTTTCTTTCTTTGCTCCTTGTCACCTCCGTGCTGCTCCGTACGCAATTTCGTAGTAATCCAGATTCATCGCGAAGTTCCCATCTACGAACGTCACGGGCACTTGCGTACCGAGGAGTTGGTGGTCGTAGGTGGGAAAACCAGGATTACTAACACGCTGATCGGAAAACGTTCGATCGCCCGGGAAAAGTAACCGGCGTCGAAAAGTTCATAAGATTAGTGATGAAATTCAATCGATTAGTGATGAAATTCAATTGTATGAAGCACTCCAACAGTGAGTGGCTCATTAACTTAAAATGAACGCTAAATGACCACCACAGTGATCTTTCCGAAGCAATCGAAAGAGTTTACCGATCAGAGTGTAAATGTTTCATGATTTAGCAAACTACAGTGTTAACTACAGTGTTTAAAGCTAGCGAAGTATGTGAAACACTAACGAAAAAGTTAATAACTTGTGCTCGTAAATCATGCAACATTTCGCAATGCCACCGTACCATCCATTCAGCCTAATCACCTAATCCGCCTGCTCCAACCGTGTGTTTTCCTCCCCACCGTTCCTAACCACTTTCTACCGGCGAACTTGTGAAGATTCTGTGCAAAACCGTATCCACCCAACACCCGATCCTACATCTCGCAGAACCCAACCATTCCAAGCAAGCACAGCATTCAAAAGCCTTTCTACCGTCTGTTTTGTTCCCTTCGGACGCGCCACGCGAAGTGAGCGAGCTTCTCCTCCTCGTGCGTGAGCGATGATGGCGCTGTTGCTAATCGTGTGCTTCGTTTCTTTCGTTTCCCTCCCTCCGCCCGGCCGTCCCGTCCAGTGAGCATCCTGTTCGTGAACTGCTACAGCGTGAACCTCGGCATGGCGGTGCAGAACGTGTTCACGTCGGCGAAGCTGATCGCGGTGCTGATCGTGATCTGCGGCGGTGCGTACAAGCTGTGCCAGGGCAACACGCAACACCTGCAGAACGCCTTTAGCGGTGCGACCCCGTCGCTGGGTGCGATCGCGACCGCTTTCTACACCGGCCTGTGGGCGTACGACGGTTGGAACAATTTGAACTACGTCACGGAGGAGATCCAGAATCCGAGCAAGTTAGTAGTGCCTCATGGGGCTGTTTTTTCATACCTTTGCTAGCTATTCACGATTTTCAGTAAATAATAGAAATGCTCCGTAGTCTTGTAGCAAAGTTCAATCTTTGTATAACAGTTTAATGTACACGAGAGTACGTTTATTTATCTTTTTATAGCTAAGTTCAAAACACTGTAGATATGCTCAGTTGAACGTGTAGACAAGTTCAATATTGTCAATTCCTACTTTGCAGTATTTTCATCGGGCGCTAATGTCAAAACAAACCGGTGCGGAATGTAAACAAACTATGTTATTTTCGAATTGTTTTTTTACGTTTTTCTTGGCTACATGTACGCTTCTCTCCATTTATGTTTCGAAAATTATTGTAACTAATCTAAATATTTGTGAGTAAAATGTAAAAAAATCATTTAATAACATAATATGTTTACATTCCACGCTAGGTTTGGTTTGACACTAGCGCCCGGTGAAAACCCGGTGCAGTATGAGATGCCAAAATGCGGAAATGGTATAGTAATACTGAACATGTCGATTACTTTTTGAACTTTGCTATACAAAGATTGAAAACCCTGTAAATTAATAATGATATATTTATTTGTACCAATTCTTATAAAAAAGTGTGCAAAATTACAACTATGATTTTTACAATTCTTTTAAAATCACAAATCAAAACTCTAAAATAAAAACACATCACTAACCGGTCACTCTCGGATTTGCAGGAACCTTCCTCGCTCGATCATCATCGGCATCCCGCTGGTGACGCTGTGCTACGCGCTGATCAACGTGTCCTACCTGGCGGCCATGTCGCCGACGGAGATGATCGAATCGGAGGCGGTCGCGGTCACGTTCGGCAACCGCATCCTGGGCATGATGGCATGGCTGATGCCGCTCAGCGTCACTATCAGCACATTCGGCAGCGCGAATGGCACGCTGTTTGCCGCGGGACGGTATGTGTTGTCGGCCCATTTTCGGTATCCGTAAACCGGACGAATAATGGAATGCCTTCCCCTTTCGCAGGCTCTGTTTCGCGGCCAGCCGCGAGGGACACCTGCTGGACATTCTCTCGTACGTGCACGTTCGCCGGCTAACACCGGCCCCGGGGCTGATCTTTCACGTAAGTGTGCCCTGTGATGGTTCGCCTCATCGCTAGAACCGCTCGTTCATCTCTTGTTCACATCTCCACCCCCTGCAGTCCCTCATCGCCGGTGCGATGGTCCTGTACGGGACGATCGACTCGCTGATCGACTTCTTCAGCTTCACCGCGTGGATCTTTTACGGCGGTGCGATGGTTGCCCTGATCGTGATGCGCTACACCAAACCCAACTACCCGAGGCCCTACAAAGTGCGTGAGCAACGGGGGGAAAAGCGAGGAAAAGGGGACATCCCCTGCACATCCAAATCCTAACGCTCTGTGTTTACCTTCCCTTTCTCTCTCTGTTGGCGCAGGTCCCACTTATCATTCCAATTTTGGTTATGGTCATTTCCGGCTACCTTGTGGCAGCGCCCATCATCGAGAAGCCGCAAATCGAGTACCTGTACGCGGTGCTGTTCATACTGGCCGGGTTGATCTTCTACGTACCGTTCGTGCACTACGGCTACCATCCAAAGTTCATGGGTAAGAAGCGTGTGACGATTCTCCGGCTATAAATAGCTTCGTTTTCGGGGGGATTGTGTGCGCGCAAAAAATTATTACATTCCTCGCCCCGGTGCCAACGTTGATAATGGATCGTGGTCCGCTTAGGTCGACCGGCCTCGGATTGTTCGGTCGAGAGGGTGGTTTTTGTTATTTTGAGATTTTCACCAACACCAGCACTGGGACCATTTCGTGCCGGTCGAAAGGAAGCTTTTGGCTTGGGATGCCGGATGCCAAAACACGCCACGGCAGGTGGGGAAGTAAAATGAAGCTTGCAGTTTGGTTTATGATCGCCCGCAGCCAGGCTTCCCAGCTTCCGGTCACGCTTGGTTTAAGGGAAGCGTTTCGCTTCGGTTCGTGTGCAAATGTTTTACTAATTTATTTTTCGCGTTGCGCTAACGAAGCGGGTAGCATTATTCATGTGACACATTGTGGTTGGTTGGGCGGTTGTGTAAACATTTTTCGTTATTTTAAATGACAAATTAAGTGGATCAGACACTGTATGAATAGTCAACCAATAGGAGGATCAAAAGATCGCTTCGAATGAGAAGCTAGAGGAGGGGAATAGTCTAACAAAATTAGCCTAAAGAATTTGACTACACAATTTGTCTTTTACCTTTGTGTTTTCATTTAATCTTAATTCTTGTTGGTCTGCCAAATAAACTAAACTAACTTAGGACTATTATTCTTATGGACTATAAACAAGACTAACATGCAGATTAAGAGAGTTTAGGAAGGAAGGCGAATGAGGAAGGCAACGAAGAAAAGCAAAATCGAAAAGTTTAGTGTTAGAATTAGATTTAATAAGGCTTACTCCACTAAGAATATTCGCCAACTACGGACGCAAACTTTAGCAACTATCGTGGAGGGAATTGGTCCCTACAAAATGATCCTTCGAACCAGAAATTACGATCAAAGTTGCGTTTAACCTCGATGTACTTCGAACGTTACATTCAAAATGGAAAGTGCGTGCGTGTGTTGAATGAACGAGCGTCTTTTTTTTAATCAAAACAAAACTAATTACTTAATTTCTAATTGCCTATATTTACGCGCTTTTGGCTCGATGATTCTACGATGATTCTAACCTCTCTCTCTATCTCTTTTTTTCTTTCGCTCCGATTTCAGACAACGTCACCCTCTTCTTCCAGATGCTGTTTGAGGTGGTGCCGACGACGTCGATGGCAATGTTTGACTAGAGACCGCTCCCCCTCACAAGAGACCGCAATCCTACAGCAATCCGCACCGTGTAGCCGTGCAGCAGTAATACTAATACTTACCGTCGCGAGCGTTTCCCTGACCCCGCGGTTTCTTCGGCACCACGCAATTCGTACTTTGTCGCCAAAAGCCAAACCCAACCAAACTAATCTTACAAACGCTTCTTCGCGCGTGGTTCCGGTGAAACTGGACACGGAGGGGAAAAAAGGGGGAGAGAAAAAAAAACAAATATCCCAAAACGTCAGCAATACGAAAAGGACGATGTTAGGTGCCCATCAGGGGAGGGCGTTTTTTGTGTGTGGAATGTGCAGGAGGTGCGGAATTCGGCCGCGAACGTGAACGAAGGGGGCGCAAAATAGCAATATTTGTATTATCATACTACCACCATACTGGTACTACCATACTGGTATATTAGTAATATCGTCCCGTCTAGATGGGATCGCTCTGGCTATTAAAAAAAAAACAATGCAGATTATCGAGGGGCGCCGAGTAATAGGCGGCGAAAAGCGAACCGATGGGTTTGTTAATCGAGGAAATACCGGAAGCGATCGAAGCACAAACTCCCGCCAATTTTAACACGCCCCACACACGCACACAAACACACACACACAAACACACACTCACAACAAAAAGGCAACGAAAAGTGGCTCTTGCGAGAGTGTGTGTTTTTGTCTTCTTTTTTCGTAACATTATTGAGTAAACGTACTTAAATTTGTATCTCTCAAAAAGACTACCCGGACAGGGAGCGATGAGCGACCAGTGGATTCGATCGAGGGAAGTTTGTTTGGGGAGAAAGGATGCTAGGTGGGGGAGAGGATAAGCAATTGCTGTATGTGTGTGTACAAACTGTCACAAGCTGCACGGATCATTCCCGGAATGGTCGTTTTTTGTGTGTGTTTTTTTTTTTGGTTGGATTTGGTTGGCGTGACGCCACTGAAAGGGACGCTAAAAAAACGACCATTGCTGTTTGGCGGTTTGGTGCAGGAGCCGTCGATAAGATAGTTTGCTCTCCCATCATCTCTCGCTCGCTCTCTCACTCACTCTCTGGCTCTTTCTCCCACTTCCCCTCTCGGTTCGATCGGTGCACTTATGAAGCTATCATTCCGCACCGAAGGATCGACGATCGGGTGTCCCTGCTGGGCGAAGGTCGTGGTGATTGCTGCACTTTTTTGTGTTGGCCACTGGATCGTATCGTCCGCTCCCTTCCCGATGCACTTTGTGAGCCGTTTTGATCTTATGATGCGCTTATATTATGATATTTTTTTTTTTTTGTTGCTTACTTTCCTACTTGGTACGGGGTACTTGGGGCTGTTTGTTCGTTTGTTTTTGTTTTTTGAAAAATCAAACTTTAACCAAAAACTGTGAAAAGTTGTTTTGTGTGTATGAGCGGTCCGCTTGTGCGTGTCTGTCTGTGGCACAACGCAAACGTAAAAAACAAACAAAAGACTTTTGTTACTCTGGCTCTTTATTTTAACTGAAGCGCAACAGCAAACCTTGCTACCAATAGACACAGGGTCAGTCGGTTAGTTTAGTCTCAGCTGGTAGACGATTACTTAGGCGAATCAACACGGTATTGGAGGTGGATGAAAACCGGACACCAAATACACCCAAACTCACATACATACACACCAACAATGAAGAAGGACGAAACGAAAGGCTGCAAACTGAAATTGATATGATACACATTTTTTTTATGCAGGATGGGAATGGGGGCGGGAGGAAGGGAGGAGAAAGACAAACATCAACTGAAAAACAAGAAAACAAAAGTCAGAGGTTACAAATCAACCCGCAAAAACTTATACCCTGAAAATTGGAAACAATCATTCGTTTTACGCGACCTTACCCCTCCCCCCCCATAAACCCCACCACAGCAGGAACGATAGCAGAAGGGGAGAGAGCATGCAAAGGGAACACAGGGTGTGGAAGAGTGGTTAGTGGAAATACTGTTTACTACTTGTGTTATAAACGATAGGTTTTCTTTTTTTGCAAATGAAATAAAGAGACGTTATTTATATGATGCCATGTAGATGAAACAAAAATTCTGTGTGCCGCATGTTGATTTTCTTACAATAATCTTCGTTCAACTAGCGACTGTTATGTGCTAAACGTTTAAAAAAAAAAGAATTCCTCACGTTAAAAGTCAGACGGACCTGTCGACTATAAAGTGCCACTAACTCGAGGCTGATTGGTTGACGGACTCCATGTTCATGCTAGTGGATTGCAATGACGATCATTTTGATTGTTTAGTAGCCATTCCAGCCGCCATTTGATGGGCGTGTATTGAACCAGTTGATAGTGGGCGCCATTAGTGGTTATTTCTTCCGCCAGTTGATGGGCGTGTTCTCATCAAGATGACAGTATCCTCCCTAGTAGTATTCGACCCTGGTACAAAATCCTTAATTTTCAAGCAGATTTAGACGAAAAACGCCAGTTTTTTTTAAATTGAAAAATTACGAGACCGAAATAACGAGGGCGGAGTTAATGAGATGGGTAAGTAATTGCTTGTAATCACCAGGTGATGGCTGGTGGCGGCTATTATCAAATCTTTCGCTCTCTCTTTCACCGCTGATTATCTGATAAGGGGCGTGGTAATACCGATTGCCTGCCCAAACACTGCACCGGGAAAGAAAACACGTGCAGCGATTTAAGCGATGCTATCGGATACGAACCTTCCAGGAACAGTTTCATGAAAAAAAATTCAGGAAAATATCTTATTGGCAAATTGGACTCGTTTTCTTTCTTTCGGCAAGCATTCCTTCGATTCGTTTCTCTTCTTTTCTGTCTTTCCTTCGATTTATTCGACTTCACATCCGGTTGTGTCAGGTTGCCCCTGCCGGTTTGTGTGTTGTATTTCATATCCTGCGACTTACAATACTATCCGTTTTCGACTATTACCAGTGTGTATGTGTGTATATGTGCGGTGGAACTCGGTTTCTTTTGCTAGAAGCCCCAAACTCACATAAACTCACTCTCACAAACACTTGATTCTCGCTGTTCCTGCTTCCTATTCAGGTTTTCT
>JXXA01013189.1:0-27914 GCA_000956255.1 Anopheles punctulatus | reverse complement strand
AGAGAGAATTTTACCAATATTGCTGGCAGTTTGTTCTTCATTATCGGCTACTTTCTTCTAGAACAAACAACAACAATCATATCAATCATACCATACAGTTCAATTTCAATGCCAACTTAGCATCGTTACCCACGCTTGTTACCCAGCCTGTTCTTTCGCAAGAGTGTCGCATTGCGTTGGTAGCAACTAGTTTCCGAGCCGCTCGCATTCGTTCTGTAATCATCGCTCGTACCAATACCGAACTCATTATCGGCTCATGCGCCAAATTTACGCTAAGTAGGAATGCACCATAGCCTTGGCACTTGTAGAGTACTCGAGCATGTGCGCCGTTTGTTTATGCTTGCGCAGTTTTGTAGATAGAATGATAGATGATCTCGTTGCAACAAGGCAGAGTTTAAATAAAGCTTTAAAAAAAAAGAACAAAACAAACGAAACAAATGTTACGGAAAGATGTGTGAGAGTTTGAAGAATTGATAGTATAGCCGGGCGTGCGGAGGAAGACGATACAATCAAAATCGATTGCTTGATATATATATATATATAAAACAAATAATAAACGACACAAAAAACAAGAAAAAAAAACAGAACAAACAAACATGAGTGAAAACATTGCAAATATGGATCCGGCTATAGCAATAAACAGTATGATTAAATCGATGCCCTTTCTGGCTGAAGACGATGGTAAAACGATTAACTCATAATGAAACGGAAATCGAGACGATTTTTGTTTCGCTTTGCACAGTTCATGGGCATGGCTCTTCGATTTGGACAGTTTTGATGTTTGTTACGTTATAATATTACGGCATACACACCCTCACCGATACGGCCCACTGTTCTCGCACGCGCAACGGACATCTTCCCTCTCGCCCTGCCGCTCACTGCGAACACTGCGAACGTGTAGAGAGAGAGAGAGAGAGACAGAGAGAGAGGGCCACACAATGCAACTTATACTTTTAGCATTCACAAATAGTACTTCATATTAGCGAAGAAAAGAAGCAATTAGTAAATAGTAGCACAGAGACACACGAAACACGAAAGTGACAGTTTGCGACCGACGACAAGAGAAAAGTGACAGTAAATTTGCAACAAAAAAAACAACAACAAAACAACAACTGGAAAGTGATAATATAACATTTAGATATTAGCTAAAACCAACCAATTTAGTGCTAGTTAAAGTAAGCTAATTCAAATCGAAACCTCCAACAACAAAACTTGCCGCAATCTTAGGATAACAAGACAGCGAGAGGGGCAAATCACACAATGCGACACTGGGACGTACTTCTCGCAGCGCGCTAACGAAACCAACTCTCCACACATATTTCAAGCATTTAACAATAACTTCAACAAAACCAAACATATACACGAACAAATCATAACGCTCGGGATGGCGCACAACTAGGGCGCTATAATAACGTATGGTAAAGCAAGGAACAGTAATTGAACTTCTCACTAGCTAAACGAACGATTCAAATTTCACATTCCAGCAAATATTATGTTCCCTGCCCAGGCGACGTAATGCGAGATGAACTGTACATACTAATAAAGGCAATCGCGCTATCGGAAGAAGGAGTAGTTGCTAGCTGATGGTAGACAAAAGGACACGTTACATTACCTAGAGCAACAGCGAACAAGAGCATGGAAAATTATTATAAAATCAGGAATATTAAACGGCATCTTTAAATGCGCCACACTGATATTTACGAACGTATCTTCAACGGATGGCGTAGTGGTGCGTGGTAGCCTCGAGAGCTTCTAGATTAATTCGCTTTGTTTCGTTCGATAAACCATTCGAAGAAGATATAAGAAGAAAAAAAACTCAAACATGCATTGTTACTGCCGCTCGTTCATTCCACGGAATCATGATTGTGTTCGCGCAAATCCTTTTCCATTTGCTAGGATACTCAAGCGATACAGACCCACACACGCACACAAAAGGATTATAAGAATAAGTACAGAAACTGATGGTTTTAATCTTGTAACGAACGGTATTCTTTTGCTCTGGGTTAGTGTTTCCATTCGGCGGCTTAGAACGAACGGTACGGTTCTGTTTTGCGTTACAATTGCAAGCATTTGGTCGATCCTACAAAATGCTCAGATATACTTTTAACGGGTGTTGCAACGTTGCCGAAGAAAACAAAAAATAAAATAAATAAGCAAATCATAACATGTGATGTTCATTATGAACGTTGTAACTTTAGGTAGCCAAACAACACCGACGCCGGAGCATAAGAAACTGTTTCGAAAGGCGATCAACAGTGTGTTAGATGAAATGCCAGCAAACGGAAGCCGTTATATACAGAGCAGCACATTTAAAACAAATACTTAACACTTGGTGCGGGCAATTCGGCATGAAACCGGGTGGGGTGGGTGTATGGTCAGGCAGTAAGCAATTTGCATTTTTGAGGTTGATTATTAGTTGCAACTGTTCGTAGGCAAACGATGCTAGCGAGAGAGCGAGAGTTAAAACGATAGAGACAGCGATGGTACTTAAGCGCGATTCAGACGCATTCACAGCATTTGTACATTTTTTCACTATTTTATATTTAGCAATATTTCTGATGAGAGAACAAAACATAAGAACAACAAAAAACAACAACAACAACCGTCGCGAAAAGGGTTGGGGAAGAGAATTAACGAATAATAAAAAATCAATTTAAAACGATTATTAAGGTGTTTTGTGTTTTACACTCAAAAACTGTGTACGTACATTACACTTAAAACGGGGGCAGTTGCGTTTACTAATATTTATTCAAACGTTTCTTAATTGCATTTTGACTAGTACAGCTAGCATCCGCACTTGACGCAACAAGCGCTAGCAGCTGGAACCCCTAAATTATTCGTTTTTCGCCCTCCTTTTCGCCCGAGCTATTGACACAAACGGCTGACAGCTGGTGAAAAGAAAACATTCCGTTATTTTGTGCTCGAATTTAAAATGATAAATTTTTGTTGGGCTGAGCAAAATTGTGAATATGCAAGTTCATAGTAAATATCTAAAAGCACAAACATTCAACTACTGCGCAGACCATTAACAAATTTTGCATTGTTTCAAAATTGATAGCGATTCGTAGTGAGGTTATGTTGGCGCCGTTTTTGACGGCTGTCTTAGTTGGAGGATTGTTTACTTTCGGTTGTTGACAGCCGCACTTGTTTTTTTGTGTGTGAAAAATGTGTTAAAACCTTCGGAAAATATGTTGTAATTCAACATTTTCAGTGAAATAACTTTCTAGCGATACTTGCAGTATCGTATAGAATAGTTAGTCGCCTCAGTGCCGTGACGGTGTTGTTTTGCTGTGTTATGTTTTACATTCCACGTACACACGTGAATGTGTTCCATCTCGGGTCATTTTCTCTGTGCGCCTGCTCGTTCGATAGTTTTGGTTGGAGCTGAAAGTGATTTCCATTTCGGATCTGGCAACAGCATGCAGCAACATTAAACGTACGTGATAAAGCAAAGTGCTCGGTAGCGTTTACGGGAAGCGCGTGTGTTTCTGTAGCAAACACAGACACACACTCACACCATTGCACCTGCTACACAATGCACTTTGTTTGCATGGTGGGTCGTTTGTCGGTGACCTGCTGCAACCGTGAATTAGTGCTAAATTAATAATGTTTCCACCAAGTGCAAGGTGACGCGTGTAATTGCATCCAGTATCGAAACCGGGTGCACCCAGTGTCGAGTGGCGAGGATGTAGGAAGGCTTCGGTTTTTCGTCCGCAAAAAGGTTTTAATAAACGTGATGAAATTTCAGTGCAGTGGGTTTACCCTTAGTTCGGAAGTGATTAAAAGTTGGCCATAGGCTACAACGCGCGGTACGCAAGTTTGCATGTGAGTTGTGAAAACAAAATTGAAAAATTATTGCCCGGCGCCCGTAGTAACCAACCGGTCGGAGCATATCCTGCTTGGATCAAAGTCCGAAAACTCCGGGTAATTTGCCAGCAGAAAGCAACCATAATCGACGAACGGGACGAGAACAACTGCACCAGCTATAGGATGGATTTCGTCAACCTGCTTCTATTCTGCCTAATGTCCTGTGTGATCGGAGCCGTGGTGATGTTGCTGATACAATACTATGCGTTCGTGCGATACTTCCGCCTGCCGGAACTGGACCAGGAGCAGGAAAACCAACGAAAATCAGCCTTCAGCGAACGATACGTCCTGCCCGATGTGAGTTCCAATCTTCCATCCATTTCGTACACTTAGTTTTCGTTCTTCTACTCATTCGCCCAAAGCTCGGGTTACTGTAATCTGGTGTAGCTGAAGGCTGTAGGCATTTCGCTCCCTACGGAGGGGTGAATATAAAACACACCGTGTGCGCCGAGGTGGAAAGAAACGACCAGGCAAAAAGTGTCTATCGGGAAACGACTGTGCACGGTGGAAAACACGCACGAAAACTCGTGACCTACTTTCGCCACCTCGGATGCCGTTGATGAATTTATGCCCTTTTTGGCTGTGGGCCCCGGGAAGTTTGTGTTCTGTCGTCGTCTCGAGGAAGACTCGTTTTCCGTATCAATCCGTGCCGATAGGGATGCGACCCATTCCGGTTGCACGGCGTACCGATTTCGCTTTGCCAACGAGACAGTTTTGGCGGCATTTTTTTCTTTTCAATACCATTCCATAATCGCTCAAACTGTTGCTACCGCTGGCTAGACGAATGGTTACTTTTTTCAACGCCTACCGGTTACGGATTGATAGTACGTTTCACTTTTTTACGACGCATGGAATGTCTTAATGTGAACAACGTACGTCAGTCGATGACTTCGAGCTCGTACTATCAATCTTGCTTTTTTTGTCTGGTGACGTGTGTTTGGTGCTGTTAATGCGGAAGAGTCTGTTGTGTGTTTGTGTGCTATTCTTTGTACCATTTTCTTTCGCAATTTTCAACAAAAAGCTGCTAGAATATGTTGATTAGAGTTCGGGTTTAGCCTACCAAAACTATCCTCGATACGGCTTAGAAGCACTCAAAACTACACATTGCACATTATTTTAAAGTGCACGGGGTAAAACGTAAATAATGAAAATTATGACATGCATACAATGTATTAAACATGAACTAGTGTCTGTTTTTTCCCCAAGTAAAAAAGAAAAAAAACTTTTACTTATACATCATCATCATCAGCAGCACCAGTTGCTCTTTGTAATCTGAATTGTTCTTTGTTCTAATGATTTGCACTTTTGCCAAATTCCAAAATGAGAGTTTGGCTTGAAATTAAAACTAATAAACATTAACCACCGTTGAAAAAGGAAACTCACCTCCGAACAATTTAACCCCATCAAAATAGTGTTGAGCACAACGCACCCAGGGCGGAAAATTATTCCACCCTTTGGATTATGAAAGATGAATAATCGAAAAACTGACGACGATAAATGATGCAAAACACTGCGCACTGGGCAAACGGGGGAGAATCCTAAACGAGTCAAGCTCGTTGCGATTTAATGAAGCATTCGGATCGATTTTGTACCACGCGCGGAAGAGATGAAAAGCTTAACTCTACGTTCAAGCCGGGATGGAGTGGAAATATAACCGGAATGGATTAAGATTGAAGCTCATTCCTGTTGCGCTGGCGCTGTAATGTAAATATGCAATCTCATTTGCTGGAATGCCGCGATCCAGCGATGTGGCCCCAAAGTTTAAAGGCAAATAGGTGTCAAATAACGCCGTCTGAGTGTAAGCAAATATGTATGCTAATTTTTACGCCCAAGGTTCCCGCCGGATGCGGTCAGTGATGCGGATCAAACGGTGGATGTAAATCTGTAAATCTGCTGCCAAGGAAGGGCGGCCTCTGGTGGCGTTCCCATACTTTGCGCACATTAAACCGAACCTTTTTCTCCCAGAACCGATGGTACCGGGAAAATCGGGAAAAGCTGTGTGGAAGAATGTTTCAGTAGACTTTTGCGCGTTTTCCACATACCGCCCGGTACCCCTTCCCACCCGTTCGTGATTACGGTCGTGCCGTGGAATAAGAAATTTTCATCCAAATCCCATCCTTCTTCGAGGAAAAGCGTCAGCCCGAGCGAACGAAAGCACACGGACCCCCAGCGGCAGTGCTCTTCGTAGTCATCGGTGGTTTGTGGTGTGTGTTTTCTGGTTGATAGCATCCTTCCACTACAAACCCGCAGAAGGTTGGTTTCGACGAGTGGGTTACCGCAGAAAATGCGATGGTTGCGCGATGGCGGCACGGGACACTTGAACAAACGGTAGAGATCTTCGGATGTGGGTGAAGATGTCCTTTGCCTTGCCCTGATGAATGGTTCTCAAACTTCTATTCCCGAGCGCACCAAAGAATGCACACCACCGGGACAGAAGTTTCCGTACACGTAGCAGCCAGACCTTCCGTTAGGGTTTATTTCGAACCGATAGTGAGACGTTTTTTCGAAAGCATTATATCAAAAATGTATCCGATATCTGCAAAGTAAAGTCACTTGTTGAAACTCCTTTTTGAGCTCGATAAAATCTCTGAATAAATTTGGCCAACCTTCCGTCGACGAAAGCTAACGACGTTCAAACCATTTTCGAAGGGAATGAAGTAACATTTATTTTACACTTTTACTTTAAATCCGTGATAAGAGTGCTGCGTTTCCAATGTTTTTAAGTTATCGGATTTTAAAAAGTGTTTTTTTTTATTTATAAACCGAGTTTGATCGCGTTAAAACTAACGCAGGAGGTTAATCGCGGAATCACTAATATAAAAGTCAGAAAATACATCTCCCACCAATGTTTGTTTGCAAAATTTTAATGGCAAAACTTATTTTTGTAAGCTTCATTCGTTAACTAAACGGGCCTTAAAGGGTAAATATAGATGTTATTGAATCTGTCCGTCGGTTGTTTCTTCTCGAACAGCACAGAATATACCCGTACAGGCAGTGGGATAAAGCCGAGCCGTTCAAAAATCGTACGAATAGGCACACTGCCTATCTTTCTTCGTTTATGCACGTGGTGCACGTGGTTTGCCATTTGCCATTTGCCAACGTCCTCACTGCTAGTGCCCGTGTGACATGGATGCTCGAGCCAACCTCCCCAACCATGCGCCGTTCGTGATTACTCAATTTATTCTCAATCCCGGTGCATGAATGGAGGGAAACCGATGGAGGCAGTAGGGCAGCCCGCCGACGAGCGGAGAAACGCCAGTTTTCAATCTAAAATTAATGGACGCCGCAAAATCGTTGGATTAAAGCTTTTGTCCTCACGAACGTGCAACTACAAAACCATTGCATTCTTCACCGTCGTAACATAATCCTTCTTTGGTTGAATCGCTCTTTGGATGTTGCGAGAAAGGAGAAAAGTTTCCCAGAACGAAGAGGAGTCTCTCCGCAAAACATCGACCACGTAGGAGGTTGTTGAAGTATCGCTTTCCGAAAACCTTTGAAATCAGCGCCAGCAGGTTTTCCAGTTCAAGATTCTTTTCTGTTTTCGTTTTGACTCCGCAACAAGAGGCTCCTTCGTGCACAGCCGATCTCGTACGGATAATGAGTTGGAGCATAAATACTCCTGAGTTATTGTTTGATGCCTGCTGGAATGCGACTCGTGCAGGCATTCTTGCTCCTCTTTGAGTTAACTTTCAAACTTTACGATTCACGTGCTTTTTTCGGTATCTTTCTGCCCGTCGACGTTCTTTCCGGTGACCGAGATTCGGGTGAGAACGTGTACGTGTGTCTTTGTGTGACGTCATAGGGGAAGGCTTTTTCGTTCCGGACTTACGTAACACACTGTTGCCGATGGTGTTGGTGCTGCTGCTGCTGTTGGTGCTGAGTTATTGATTGCAGTTAAAACACCTGCAGCATCGGCTTGATTTCGAACGTCCCCTCCTTTGCCTGCTTTCAGAAAGGACAACCCCTTTCGCACATTACAACCCGTGCAGCACGAACAGTGACGAGAGCAGTTAGACAAACATCATTAAAAATGTCCACTTCGGTTGCTGTTTGAGCGGAATCTACCCACGCTCACCGTAGGCGCAGAATGGTTCATAATTTCTTACACCGTTTTCATTCATCCATACTCGATCGCTGGAAAGAGGGAGTGGGGGGGGGGGGGGGGGGGGTCGGTGGAAATTAATAGGAACGAATGCTCGCTGCCACAGCTCGCCGTGGCAAAAAGGTGACAATTTAATGTTACTGCTGCTTAGATTTGTGTTTCTGTTACCGGCCCGTGTCACCTTTACACGTTACACGCTAACGAATTGCCGAGACCAGAAGCCTGCTCATTATCACTTCGGGTTTTATTGCGCAGGATGCGGATTTGGGAAGTTGGATGGGATGTGTCCTGGGTAGGTTTCTGTAAATTTTACGACCTACTACCTTGGGAGGGAATTGTCGTTACTGGCAGATTTTTTTTCCCTCTTCGGCTATTAAGACCAACCTGAATCGGGGTTCCTTTATTTATATTCTTTTTTTAAGTTGTGTTGTTTTAAGGGTGGGAAAGATTTCGGTAGTTGCCTACTTATTGGCAGTATTAAATTGCTTGTGGGTAGAATTTGTTCCTTGCTCCTTGTGGTTGTGTTCAATCGATTGCAATTGTTTGTGGTAACAATGAGATAATTTCGTTATCCAATTTAAGCCATGCTGGCTTCTTACTCAACCGATGTTGCAACAAATGTTTGTCATCAATTATTATCCAATCAAAGGTTGGTTAGAACCGAAGCGCATCTACTCAAACCAAATTCAACGTGTTGTATCAGTCTGTAATAGTCAACGCGATGCTACAGTCGTACAAAACGTACCCATTTGTGTTCGCACTTATTGTATCGTCTTTCTCCGGATGCTTGGGCCAGTTTCTCATCGACCATCACTTACCGATCACAAAGCCGACCGGCTCATCGGCAAATAATGATGATAATCTAGACGAACCTGCCCCGGCACAACGTGTGCCCTGTCCACTAGAGACGCTCGTCAATAACGCCACGAACGGTTCGTACATCATTGCCGATCGGGTGTACGACATTACGACACTGGATCTGCCCTCACACGGCGACGTGGTGCCAATACTGCGTCCAATCTTGGAGCACCGCTGCATTACCGTTCGCATCCAGTCGCAGCTGCTGCCCAACTCGTCCGTGCTCGTGGAGGGCGTGCTGGAAATCTTCTGCGGACTGAAGCCGATTGTGCAGTTTAGCTTCTGGATCAATCAGGCGACCGGGTGCACGGATCTGTTTTTAGGGAACGTTCGCGTGGATCTGGAGCGCTGCGGTACGATCGACCCGGCACAACCGGAGTCGTTCTACCGGCTGAAGGTTGAAACGGACACGATAATTGTGTTTCAACTCGGGTTCGAACGATCTCCCACGCTGGAGGAATCGGTGCCGCTACCAAACCGCGACATGAACCATTTGGGTCCGGCATCGATTGAGGACATGTTCAAGTGTAACTGCACGTCGCCACGGGAAGCGTTCAAGGCGCTGAAGATGTGCGTGATTGGAAGCGTCAATAACATTACCAAGCTTATCATACACATATCGGTGATCGTTTCGATCGCGGCTGGAACGACGTGTCTGCTAATATCGTTTGTTTGGTTGGTGCAGAAAATATGGAAAAAGCTTTAAACCAAAAATTTAAATGACGGGAAACAGTATGTTTAAAAAATAAAATATCCCAGAGCGATGTGAACATTGTCGACGGATGAACATTGACGATGAAGCAATAAACACCATCGAAACCGTACAAACATAGGTCAACTCGAGGGCCTCTCCCACAATACCTCCCCCCACCCAACGCCCTTTTTGCCGGGCACCGTGCAACGCCATAGCACATGACGATCATTTCGTTCGAATTGAGCCTTTCCACGAAGCACGAATTTCATATTGCGGATAATTCACTGAGCCCGTCCTAATTAATTACCGTCACTCGTGACAACGGTGACATTAAGTGTAGGAAATATCCGGAGGCGTTCAAACAGCCAACGACAACAGTGACGACGGTGGTGACGGGGTCAAAACCGGAAAAAGTAAACATGCGACCTGCTCTCCTCCGGTACCGGGTAAAAAAAGCTGTCGAGCTTTATGACTGTCACGAGCTGAACAAGCCGCCGGAAGGCAACCGTGCTTAAAAGGACGTCGCTGGTGGGAGTCGCTGGGAATGAAAAACTCTCCGCGTTGAAGTGCTTCGCGGTGAGATTGACGGAGAGATTTTTTATTGTTTTTTTTCTGTTTACATTCAAAAAGAACCATGATTTATTGAAAATAATGTAGATAAGAAATAAAAAACACAAAACAGGCACCAAAAGGAGGAGTGAATTTTTAGCTTGACACTTTTTCGGACAGCAACCTGATGCCTACTACATGTTTTATATTCTTCAATAACAACGCCTTGTTTTAAAAATAGAATAAATCAAATAGCCGAAAGAAAGCCAACCGGCTTGCTGTCCTTTAGCGCGAACAAGCACTCTAAAACTAATGGTGGGCTTAATTGTATTGTTTTTTTTATGGTTAGACGTCAAGCGAGGAATGAATCTCTTCCCACGGGTGGGTGAATAATATCCGCTGGAATTATTTTTAGAACCTCCGCGCAAGTGGGCTTTAATATACCCCCACGCGCAGTAAATGGGAAACCAAAGGCACGATTTCTTATTCAAACGCACGTCCTTTCACAAATTACATGCACACACATACTACAGAGAACAACACGTTCGGCCGCTGACTGCCAGCGGTGCTCGAGACATTATCCTGCCAAGAAAAGGCGTGCAAAGCACCTCTGCCACGTGGGCGCTGATATCCTGCTGTTCTTTCGTGCTGCAAATTTCCTATTCACGAGTCGGCAATGTGTCTGTGTGTGATTGTGCGTTGTGGTGCGATTTATTGTGTCGTTGATTGCTCCCTGCCTGGAACTACTGAGAAAGGCAATTTGTGTCGCGTGTTTTTAATTTGTTTCCGTTTCCTTTTCATTTTTTTGCTTCCCTTTCCACTGCCCATTCGATTAGACGCTGCTGGAGAACATAAAGGCACCGGATCAGGAGAGCAAATCCACCATAATGGCCATCAACCTGATACTGCAGTTTTTGTACTTTGAGCTGCGACAGTCGAACCGCGTCCGCAAGTGGTTCCATCGAAAGCTGTCGCTGGAGCTGGATGAGCTGATCAGCAAAACGACCACGGGGAAGCTGTTCGATAAGCTCACGGTAAGTGTGCAGAGAAGGTGGAGTTTGTGGCGCTTTAATTTAGTTCGCTTCCTGTTCGGTACAGATCCGGGATCTCGATTTGGGCAGTCAATTTCCGGAGATTAAAAACTTTCGCCTCCATGCGGTGGATCTGCATCCGGACGAGGGCCACATCGAGAGCCTGGACGTGCTGTTGGATCTGCACTACGAGGGCAACTTTCGGTTGACGATCGACGCGGACATGGTGCTGGGCAAGAAGGGATCGTTGGCGCTGCGGGTGAAGCAAGTGTCCGGTTTGGCACGGCTGCAGTTCACGCGCAAACCGTATACGCACTGGTCGCTTAGCTTCATCAACGATCCGAAGGTGGAGCTGGACGTGCAGTCCCACTTCCAGGGACGCCAGATGCAATCCAACATCACTAGCCTGATCTCGAACCAGATACGGAAAGCGATTCGTCGAAAGCACACGCTTCCCAACTATAAGTTAAGGTATGGTAACTCCCGTGGCGCACGGTTTGTGTGTATGTGTGTCTTTGTTGACACTTCAGTTTCATCCCGTTGCTTCGTTCCAGATATAAACCATTTTTCCACCGTGTGGAAGAGGACTACGAGCTGAACGAAATCGTGCCGAACGGTGCGCTGGAGGTGACGATCGCGGAAATCTCCCGCCTGAATGCGCCCGTCCGCACGCTGACGCACGTTTACTGTACGCTGACACTGGCACACATGCCGTGGGTGGTGGCGCGCCACCAAGACGACGCGAACGTGATGGTGGTCGCGCTCGATATCGAAATACACAAAGCGAAAAACCAGCAGATCGGCATCGTGTTCAAGCAGACGGACCTCTCGGTGCTGATCGATGCGGTCATACCGAACACGCCCGCCTCGAAAGCGGAACTACGCCGCGGAGACGTACTGCTCTCGATCCAGGGCAAGCGTGTGACCAACATCAATCAGGTACCGAAGGTGATAAAAGCGCTCAACCGGCCGATGTTTGTGTTGCGCATCGAGCGGTTGGTGCCGGGCCAGATCAAGAACGATGCCCTGCTGGACGACTTTGAGGGAGAGTTTGAAGAAATCGATCCAAATTTAAACATCACGTTCGTGAAAAATGCCGATGCCGTACAGATCGGTGGTGGGGTAGCGGTAGGAACCGGTGGAACGACGGTGCTACGCGAACGAAAGCTGGTGCGCCGCAACTCGAAAGACAACAGTGGCGGTGAGTCGAGCCATTCGAACACACCTGGTACGACTCCAGTGAAGAAGGCGTCGTTTGTGACGAGCGGTTCGGTAGTGACGATGGATCCAACGCCTCGGGGGAGCTTCTCCGAGTCTGCGGCGGCAGCGAAAACGAAAGGGAACGTCGAATGCTACCCGCAGCACTCGTCCATCGATGCGGAATTCAATTCTTTTATCCGGCTGGACGATCCGTGCACGTTTCAGCTGATGGAGAAGTATTCCTACCTGAATCTGAGCGTATTTGGAAAGAGCAGTGAGGAGAACCGGCTGCTCGGCTATCTGAACATACCAATCAACAGTATTTTGCTCGAGTGCAACGAATCACATCTAGGCCATCATCTGAAAAAGTATCCGTTGCTACCGCCGGAAGCTATCGATGTGTGAGTTTTGCTCTTACTTATTCTAAATCTCCAGTTGCTTTTATCTCTATAAGTTAATCAATTTTGGTTCATGTTTTCCAGCTCTAATCATCCCCTTTCGATGCAGTCAGGATTTGATCAGAACTATTGCTACGGCGATGTGCTACTGTCTTTCGTTTGGAACGGAAACGCGCTTTCCTATGCCACGCCGACGCCGAGCAAAGTGGTCAGTGTGGAAAACAAAAAGCAGCGTTTGATAACCATCAGTCGTGGATCGGCCGACAAGCTGGATGATGATCGTACTGATGGGCTTCTCGACGGCAAATCGCAGGCGTCCACTTTCACGCAAATACCACCCCAGTCCCAGCAGCAGCAACAACAACAACATGACTTCATTCGCACCCATTTTCATCGCACGACGCAGTGCGATTACTGTGGGAAGAAAATCTGGCTGAAGGACGCGGTACAGTGTCGCGATTGTGCGATGTGCTGCCACAAGAAGTGCATCAACAAATGTCAAAGTTCGACGGTTTGCACGGCGAACGAGGGCGGCGTGGCAACCGAGCGTCAAGCATCGTCCACTGGCACGCAGAGTTCCGCTATTTCACCTGTATCGACGACGCCAACAACAGCAGCAGCAGCAGCAGCTGGCGCACCGGGTACACTACAGCCTGAATTCAAACTAACCGAACCGGAATCACCCACCATAGAGGTGGAAGACTTTGTGGACATAGCGGAGGAGCAGCAGCAAATCATCCCGAAATCGAAGCTTGAAACACACCGCCAGAGCTTTAGCGATCTGCTCGTGCAGGGTCTGAAGCGTGTCAACTCCGCCAACAATCTATCAATTCCGAGCATGGCGGGGTTGAACCCGAGCAGCAAAAGTCTGCCACCAACACCGCAACACACGCCTCGCAAGCAATCGCTCGCAAACGTGAACGCGAACCCGTTCCTGCTGGTGACGCAGCGGCTCGAAGCACTCCCGGAGGACGTGAACGAACTGAACATGGAGCAAATTGTGGACCTCACGGCACCGCTGATCGAGTATGGGCCTTCCGATACGCTGATGGCACTTGCCAAGAGCACCAGCAAGACGATGTACGGCGAGTGCGAATCGGACGTGCGGACGGAGAAGATTAACAAGCTGGTGAGCACCGGTGATCATGGTGGAGGTGGTGGTGGTGATAGTGGGGCTGATCGCGTTGGTGGTGGCGACAAGACACTTCCGACCTCCCACGTGCGTCGTACTCAATCCTTTCCCTGCACTCTCTTTGCAGCTTTCCAAACTGCACATAGCGCTGGACTACGAAACCATCAACCAGTCCGTGCTAAGCGCAACCAAGGACAGTAATAGTAGTAGTGGTAGTAGTGTCGGTGGTGCTAATCCTAACACTAAAGGTAGGTCGGCAGATTTTACGTTTTCTTAACCTCACTTAACCATGACCTCCGGGAAAACTCCAGAGGGTACCGAGACGTTCGTCAGTACCGCTAGGGACACTAGGGATCGTGACGAGATCAAAACAAATACAGTTACGGCGGCATGTTACTTAAGGCACTTAAAGAGCTCATTTTAAAACGATTCAAACGATCCGATAATTCCATGTGATTATATTGTGATAAACTGATGATACTCGCGATAGGGCCTGCGAATGCAATAAATGTACACCAACTTTAGTTTGTAGCAGTGTGTGTAAAAACCCATTTCGGTTCTGTTTGAATTTTTGTGTGATTGTTTTGAACTATTTTATCACATTTTTTATCCACTCCCCCACCGGACCGGTTTCTTTATCGTCGAAAGTTTAATCATATTTTTGCATCCTTTTTATTACGTGTTTGGAACTTTCCTACTGTTGATTACATGATTTTCATTTCTTAAATTTCTCTTTAAAATTTTTAACTGTTTTCACATTGCTTGCTTTGTTTACCTACTCTTTTGTTACATGTCCAGATTAGTTTTTTTTTTATTAGTTTGAACTTTTTTGGGAAAGTGCATTACCCAACATTTGCACATAATTCTTCGTAAAGTAACAAAAATGTTAATATAATATTTTCCCCTTCTTCTATTTCTCTCTTTTCCATTGTTTCATCTTCTTCCTTTCTGCGTGGCAATAGAACTTGTCGACGGTAAAGGAGGAAAATCGATAGCGCAACCGCAGCAGCAACAACAGCACGATAGCACACGCTCGGCCTTCTTAGCGGGCCAGTCCGAGGAGCGAGTACAGGCGCTTAGCATTATCATGCTGCATCTGTGCTCGGGTTTGCAGTACGTCCAGGGTAATCTTGGTCAATGAGAATAGCATTTGCTTCGGCAGTACTCGCTGGGCTCGTCGTCGTGGCTAGAACCACCTGCCACCGTCGGTACCATCAACAGCCGATCACCGGTGCGCCGTCAACGTACACAGTTCGACACAGCCCCGTCTGAGTCGGACGTGGACAAATCTGTTGATAGTAGCGGCGGTGGTAGAAAGAGCCCTTTTCGCTCGCGTCGCCTTTCCGTCTGTCGCAAACGTGCGCTGGGTATATTTCAACGTTCCGCTAGTGTAAGCGCCTCATCCAACGCTATGACCGCTGGCTACAAATCCGAAAGCGCTAACTAATAACGTTTGCTTCACCGTGCGCCTTGATAATAATGCTTTTGTAATTTCCATCACAAGTTTTTTTCCAGATACTTCACAAATTCCAATGCACTTGCATAAGCTTGAAGTTTGCCAAAAATCGACATAAATTATTCACTCTCCTTCACAAACTAGTGCGTCTTTAACATTGGGCTAGAGTTGTGTTGCATTCGTATCACTATCGCTATAACTAATGATTTACAGCACAGTTGATCGCTCGTGTTAACTGATTTACATTTCATCTGAACAATAGTAGAACAGTGAACAAATATCAATAACTATAAGGCTATCTTTGTGAGACTGCGCTGCAACCGAGTGACAAACAAAACATACAAAAAACCCCATAATCAAGCACTGTGTGGAACCTCTCACATCCCTCCTGCTGATGGAATTGATCAATTACCCGTCTAAACCGTGTGCTCTATATCTTCGTCTCTTTGTCTACGTCGACGTACACATTATATCTGTATCTCGGAATCTCCGATCTCTACACATCAAGGCGGCGATACCGCACCGCATAGACGGGCGACGTGGGAAGCTGAGTTGCTGCAGAAGCTGAAAACGGTGGTCGTAAAACCGACCCACCGGCATCCTTTTTGGAGCAGGACATTGAAATTGAAATGAAAGGCTGTTGTTTGACTTAGCGATTAAGTTTGGACGTTTTTGGGTAGCGTAAGAGACAGTGTGGCTTAAGACAGGCGCTTATGTAGCGTATTGAAGGATAGTTAAGCGAAAGGCAGGCAGATAGAAGAGTGAACGTTTACTTTTGCCTTGTTTGTTTTTCAAGCAAGAACATTACTTACCGATAAAAGTGTGGTTGAATTCAGTACATTGTAAAACCTTGTCGTGATCGCTTAGTGATATGAGTTAAGAGGCATATGCATGACGCAAATTTCGAGTGATGATAATGACAAAAAGGGCTAGATTATTGTATTTATGAGTGTTGCTATAGTTTTACTTTTATTTATGTACCGAAATTGCGGAGATATTCAGGATTCGGTTTAAAGTAATCATGTTTGAACATTACACGTGACAAATCAAAGTTCTGCACCGGCACCGGAATGTTTTCTCCAGCAAACAGTGTCTAAAATGGTTCGTGATGATAGGCTGCTGGTGTTCGTGTTTTCCTTTATTCTGTTTCGTGCGTGTTGTGATGTTGTGTTGTGCTAAAAAAAAACTTATTGAATAATTGAAATGCCAAACAGTAAACAACTTATACTGTAGTGTAGAACCATTTGTCGATCGACAGAGCACAAACGAAACCATACTCACACAAGATAGCCGCTTCCGACTGCAGAAGTTCACAAATTATAGTGCAAGACAAAAAGTAACTGATCGAGTAAGAATCAAAGTAAACTCAATTCAAGACTTATAATAGCTGAAATAGTTCACAAAAAATATCGCGCTCTCGTAAACACACACACACTCTCTCTCTCTATTTCTATCTTATTATCTGTCTCTCAATAGCTTGAGGCTGTTTTTGCTTGCGCCAGCGCAGCGAGCGTCTGCACGTTAGACGTACATAGAGTAGCTCTTTTTACGATCGATTTATTCGGCACCGCGAATTTGAAAATCTCTCATTAATGCAACGGCGGCTGGTGGCCGCGTAGTTTTACAGTCGTTATTGATAAGTGATACCGTAGAATCGGACTTGCAAACCATTTGCAAACTTCGTGGCGGTCCGTGGGCAGCGTGTGTGAGAGAGCGTATTTTGCTCATCCGTGGATCGTCCGTGGAAGGAACGGAGTTTTCATTAGTTTTTAAATGCAAACGCCGTAGCAAACGTTCATGACACATTACGTGGGGTGGAATGCAACTAGGAATGCAACTATGTTCCGTCATTACAGCCGATCAGATTGTTGACAGTTATTTTAAATAGCAGGGTTACACAGAAGCATTACACAAACACACATACATAGAGTACACTTTTAGCACTCTACCTACTAGATTACCATACGTACGTGTACACAGGTTAAAAATGAATTGTTTCCTAATAATCCTACAAACAGGCGCGTTTGCAAGGTGCGTTATAAGAGTATGATCATGATTTGCGTTGGTGTCACGCTAATTGGTTGGTGTTTGGTTCGATTTTATCGTGCATTCGTGTACGGTTGTATGGAGCATCTGTACATCGCGCGCATTAGGAGAATTTGAAATAAAAACAAAACTTATACAAATAATCGTCCCTCTGTCGCACGGTTTAACAAGATATGAAAATGATGACGACGGGTATTTTGCGCCAACATGTTTTCCTCATTTCTCCTACAGAAGCTATAACTACTAATCGTGTCGCACTTGGCATGGCCCGCACGCAAAGAGAGAAAAGTACTCCCTTTCCCGCACAAACAGTTCTCTTCTGTCCACTAGTGCGCCAAACGCCCGTAATGCGTAACGTTTTCGTGTGCGTCGCGTACCGCATGGCAGCGCACCGGTGTGCATTTTCGTGCATATTTGCTTCGCGTTCGAGAGCCCACCGCGTGGTTGGCATAACTTGGTGCATACTCGAACTCGCCCGCGTAAACTAGGCTCCCCCGAAAAACTCCGTGGAAAACGTCTTTTCCGGCCCATCGCCGGCGCATTCGCGTGCAGAGGGTGTCGGGTGGGGTCGGCAAAAGTTGCACCAGACACTTTTAGTTGTGATCTGTTTGTTCGTCGTCGCACCAAGTCGTACGCCGCTGGAGAACGTAACCGAACGCGAGCGGTCGCGGTTACGCGGTCGAACGCGTCGCACGCTGACAGATTGACCCAACCCGAGCGGGAGGAGAGGGAGAGTGAAGGTGATTATGGATTAAGGTGGTGTGTGATTTTTTTCCTTTTTAGTCGAGCGGCAAATAGACCAGAACGAACGGTACGGTTCGGTTTATCGAACGTGTGGAGTAATTAGCAGCTGGTAGATGGGCGGCGAAATGTGGTGTGAAGGACAGCTGGGACGTGCATGTCCTGGCACGGCAGGGTGTGAGGGTCGTAAAATATTCTAAAGACAGCGCAACCGTTTCCATTCGCTGCACCATACCCAGTGACCAGCCTTGACATCGTGCGAAAAGAAAATCTTTGTACTGTTCCGCGTGAAAGAAATACCGACTCATGGTCCATGTCTTCTTACCTTGAGCAAGCTGCTGTGAACAAAGACTCACCCTTTGTGGTTTGGAAGAAATTCCTTGACCCATCCTCCCTCTTCGTTGCTCATTCAGGGTTGCTCCAGCCGGAAGCATAGCAGGAAAATTTCATTTCCCGTTCGCTGCTCCCGTTCTGCATCCTTTATTTACTTTGCTATCGTTTCACAAAATTCCCTGGTGGTTTTTGGGGTCGTGCTCGGGATGAGGATGGTGCAGGTTTCGGTTTAATCCTGGTCGTATGGTTTTCAGCGGAAAAACAAAGCCGGCTAAAAGGAAGGTTCGCTTGCGATGAGAAATAATTGTGTTTTGTTTTTTGCCTCGACCTTCGGGCCGGAGAACAATGGTAGGGGGTTTTCCGCATTACAGAGAATAAAGAGATGCAAAATGTAAATTTCTCATGACACGATATGGGTTTTTTCATAATGATTTTTAAGTCCTCAATCCTTTATCATCATATATCCGTAATTTTCCGTACCATTTTTTTTTCTTTTTCGATACATCGGATAGTTTTTTATATTGATGATTTTGTTCCGAGATGATCTAGTATTAATCATACGGATACATAATTGATTAAATTTCAGTTTTTCCTTAACATACAAATGTTTCGCTATGAAATACCTGTTATCAATTAGCTGTTTTATTTTATTTTTTTTTCTAAATAAATTTTAGTGGAAATGAAATAATTTCATTATTTATTACGACAGGTTTTTATTTAACTAAGTCAACGCTTGATAAGCATGTCGATGAGTTTATTTCCTTTATTTGACTCAGAATCAAAGGAATGGTTATTTGATCGCTGTAAAAAGAATTTTGAACTCGGCGGCATCGTCCCACAGTTCCGTGACATTCACTCATCAAACCCGATTTGCTATCGGGCACCATAATTAAACCCTTACCCTCGCGTTTACGCATAGGAAACTCCGCTTTACTTATCGGACGTCTGTATGTGTTAACGTCAACACAAGTTCAATACTAATTAGCTTCCTCGCCTGCCTGTCTCACCATCGACTGAAACGTCGGCTGAAACGAGACGCGCGAGGCGTTGCGGAACCAAACAAAGATCACAGCAACCGATGCTCCCACCCCTAAGTCTAACCGAACCACCCCATCCAGTGATTTGCGTGTGATGGTGATGGTGGTGCTGATGGTGATGCGTACCCTTCTCGGCGCAGTTGTGTTGGATTTGTTTTCGTTCCATCTCTTTCACACCGTCGGAGGCATGCGTGAGGCATTTGGCGTCGCGTCGCTCACAGCTGATCCAACACGGCGTGCATTTCCGTCATTCCCGGTGCGCGTGCGCCTCGCTCGCGCTTTTCTTTTGCCTGCCCTCGTTTTGACGCCGCGATGGTTTGTTTTTCCTGGTTGGCTCTTTTTCCCCGCAATAGCGTTTTTCCGGCAACGGCGTAATATGTCGTGGCGATCGTTGCGGTAGGACCATGACATGGGAGCTGGAGCCGGTTCGACGCGTCGCGTGATGAAAACGATCGATGTCGACACAAAGCGATCCTGAGTTTTCCTAGAAACGCAAAAGCAAAGTCAGAACGGTGTGACTGACGGAAGCTTTATTGAAATCTTTCTCTCAATAATGTGTCCTTTTTCCTTTTTAGTTAACGTTTTAATTACATATATTAAAGTATGTCATAAATGCTTAACGTTGATCGAAAATATCGTGTAAGTGGGAAGTATTTATTTAATCAATCTTTTACGACTTTAACAAGATGATTTTCGTACGCAACTATGGTAAATAACCATAAGATATTTAAAGGTTTGCAATATTTCAAACATTAGTATCCTTGAGCAATTTCTTCCAAGCATCTCCCCGATTTTGTATATTTCATATTTTCATATTTCATATTTGTTTTCAAAATTATTGCAAACGATACACATCAGTATCTTGTTCCATCGCTACTCTCGGCTTTTCTTATTGCGATGTGTGCAGTATTGTTCAGTTCCGTTTTCGAAAAGTGCGCAATTTCCCGCCTGCTAAGGGTGCTTGAAAATCGCCCACACAAACACAAACCCTCCCACCCTGGAACGGTTGCAACGAGAGGGAAAACGTTGTACCCTCCAGTACACTTCGAAGGCCATTTCCTTGAAATAGAACGGAAACTTCCTTCGTTCCTTTGTCCCTGGGCCCGGCACGGGCCGGTAAATTTGGAGAAGAACGGAAAACTCGGTCGGGTACGGGTATACACATTATTTTTCTTTGGTTTCAACATGCGCGTGTGTTTATGTTGGTGCTCCGTTTAGGGATAATTAATCGATGCATCTCGACGCAGCGGCCCGGTAGTGTGGTGCTGCTGAGAGCAAAACGCCAAACAATGACAAAGCCACGACAACGCGGGCATTTAAACTCGTGTCCGGCGTGTGTGTGTGTCTGGTGCAACACATGCTCCAACACGAACACACAAACCAAACATCCCACCGCCGGGAGGGGGTTGAATTGCGCGGTGTGTTTTTTTTTCTTCTCTCTGCCCGCTGCTCTAGCCCGTGGCTCGTCGAGAGCAGAAGTCATTCGCGTTCGGACGGTGGAACGGTGCATATCGCGATTTCAGGTTGTGCTGTCGGACATACACTTTACATACAGTGACCAGAGGGTGCAGAGGGAGCGTTCTTTCCAATTGCGATTTCGTGAGCCGATCGCTAGTTGAGCTTTGGATTGAAAGCAATTCCGAGACCAGTGGAAATTCGAAAGTGTGCTTGCCAGTGGTACTGCGCATCTGTGCTAGTGTAAACAAAAGTGCATTCGGTGCAATCCTGCGCGGGCAAGACTTTTAGCCTTTAACAAAAAGCACCAACGGCTTTGCGTGCGTCAAGAGCAACCGAAGCTAAACAAAACCTTCAAAATGAGGCCTCCGACACATTTCGGTAACGATATCACCAACACCGAAGCGAACGGTGACGAGCAGAACAATAACAACAACAACAACAACAACGGTGGCGGAAACGGTGGCAACAACAACAACGGTGGCGGAAACAATATGGACATCATGGAGCGGTTGACGCAGATGGGCGCCACGATTACTTTCCCGAAGGTGGCCGGCCGTGGCATCATTCGCGTGGTGGAGCGCTGTGACGATGCGAAGGAAAACAATAATCTAGGTAATGTGTGTGTGTGTGTTTGAATTTTTGTTGTTGGATGGAACTATAGCTCCTTCCTTATAGAGATCGTTAGTGTTGAAATTAGTAACAACTGAACGGATATTTTGTTGCTCAAATAGCTGCCAAGAATTCACCTTCCAGACTGGTTCCTTATAGTCGCATGGGCAAACGCCGGACTTTGCCACACGTATGACCTGCTTCTCAGCGTCTTTTGCTCCTCATCCATTTTGGATCTTTATTTTCTGTTCACTTGTAAGACCAGCTTGTCTGACTTGTCTGTCTTTGGAAAAGAATGGGAGCAAAAGTAGGCAAATTATTCACACTCAAGCGTGGCTCTGAAAGCTGTCTTTATGTGTGGTTATCAAAATCGAAAATGTTATTGTTTGAAAATGTGTTGTGCTGCCCTTACAGCATGATAAAGATCTACAACACAGCAGTGGTAGCAGCATCTTGTAGGTGATATGCCTCCGAAACCTATCGGTACAAGATCGCTCGCTCTTATCGAGTCTTGGGGGTCGAACCGACCATATGCACAAAACTTCCTGCCCAGTTGACGGTTGCATAAAAAATCCGTACCAATAAAGTGGCATGGCAAGCGGCACACCCCTCTCGCCCGTTCGAATATTTCGTCAGGAGCGTGAGCATCGCTGATAGCACCCCGCGTGCGTGTGCGTGTTTGGGCGCCCGCGAGCCCGCGTTGCGTAGTCGCGTCGGTCGCGTGGTGTTGCGTTGCTGCGACCATCCAAAGCCACCACGCCACCACGCGATTGCGCATTGTGCCCGCCCGGCCCGGGTTGGTGATTGTTCTTCGCTGCGCTGCGATCATTCAACCGGCTGGTAGCAAAAAACCCACCAGAAAGGGAGCCACCGAACACCCTGCAGGAGGGTTAGCTAAGCGACCATTTCCCAACCGGAGCGGCAGAGTGCGCGGTGCCAAGACGATCAAACGATGGCGACGAAAATTTTCGCGTGCTTTGGTTGTATTTGGAGACCCCCCGAATGCGTGCGAGAACGAGAGGGTGTACAGTAAAAAACAAAGCAAAAAAAAACTTCGTGGAAGCGTTTCAGTTTCGAGGTTACTGGGCTGTGGGGCTTTAAATTGGTGATCTTCACGTCACGCGCCTGAGAGAGCCGGGCTCGGTGTCTTGGCGGCTATCGTGTGGACAGCTTTTACGCTCGTTGGCTGTAAGTGATTAAGCTCGCGGTGGTTTTATAGTGCTGGTAAGCGCACGCTTATGGCGTGCTCGCAAAGGAAGGGAAACGCAACCGAAAAGCGTGTGATCGCGGTTTGGAGTACATTTGGAAACACCTTCAATCTCGAATGCCTCAATTCACGAAAGATGATGTTTAGATTTTATTTTCAACAGCGAGGCGCTTCCCCCCGGTTCGAATGCTGTAATCGCGTTAAATTGTAATCAAATCCGTTAATATTGTGCCAAGTTAAAAAAAGAAGCGGATGAAAATAATCACAACACAGCGCTTCCGCTCCGCCCGGATGACGCCCGGATCGATCCGTCCATCGAATGAAAGCGAAAGTGAAATTCACAACAGACCGTCTCCTTCGTCTCGGGGTGTCTCGGGATCGTGCACGTGAACTCGCGTGAGTCACTTTCCGCGCCTCCGTTTGCAGCCCCGCGGACCCATCGACCGGGAGCCGGGGTGGCAATTTGAAATAAAAGAAAAGAAACAAAACACAGAACAACACTACACTCATTTCCCGCTCGCCGTCGACAGTCGTTGTGCATTAGCGGGTTTGTTTCGGTTCGAAGCGACTCAGCGGCCAAACCGTGGCTGTGATGTGCATTAATTTATGCCGCGGCCCGTGTTAAGCATTAGCATAACTGGGTCAAGTTAGCGACTGGTAGCGGGCCGCCCAAGCCTTCCCACCCGAAAGGGCTTGATGTAACGATGCGATGCAACGTACCGAGCATGATAGTGGATTCGGTAGCGAGCTGGTGCTCGTTTGTTTTGTTTGCTGTTTTTCTTTGCACTTTCTCGCTTTCTTCCCCCTCCTGCAGCACGGTCTTCCATCCGGTGAGCAAGTGATTTGTTTAGATGCAAACAAACATAATTTGCTACTCCTTCTCAACTTTACCGCACGAGCGGCTATTGCGCAACAATAAAATTAAGCTTTTTCATCTGTTTTGATTTTTGGATTCCCGACGGGCTTGGCTGTTTTTTTGTTGTTGTTGTCTTTGCTGTAATGGCGCCTTCCTTTTGTAAGCTTCCTGATTACCGAGTACCACCGTCAGCGCGAGGTCAGCAGGCAGTGAGCGTTGCTCTTTGCGCACGCTCCACACCGGTACATACGCGAAGTAACATACGCGGATAGTAAGAATTAGCCCTTTTAAGGTAAGAGCGACCCGAACCCCCCACCGTCAGCGCGGTATGGTAATGGGTGTCCAGACAGCAGACATGCGTGGTGGAGGAAGGGGGTAAATTCGTCGCAGAAATCGTGATCGTTGCCTTCGTTGCCACTAGAGTTGAGCACTCATAATTCATCAGCTGTAGTGCCGTTTCCATAGCGGTACTCCTACTGCTCCTTCTCCGTCGCGAAGTCATGTGCGGACAGCTCTGGAAGCCAACGGCCACCGTGACACATGTCCGCACCGATTAAGACATCTCTATCGCTGCTGACGTCCTCCAGTTTTCCTTTTACGGCACAAAGTCGCAAAACGGCGTCGCCGGTGTGTATGATTTATGATGATGACGATGATGAGGATGATGCTTGCGGGAGATCTTCTCATGGGCCTGGCCTGGCACCTGTCCGCTGGTTTGCGGGAGAAATTTTGCAATATTTCATGCATTTATTCCCATGTTCGCACTGATGGGATCTGACTGGCACTGGAGCGTTCATTCAAATTTAAAGAGCTCGCGACTCGCCTAACCTACATTACAAGCTGTTACGATCGCAGCCATTTGCTGGCGATGTAATTCGAAGCTTTATCTCGATTATTGCAAGCCTTCAATTTGTAGCGATTTGCTCACAATTTTTATTGTTACGTGTAGCGTTTCCGATTACAGATTCGAAGCGAAAGGCAAATAGCCGAAGCGTTATTGCTCACTTGGCAAGGAAGCTGGAATTATTAGATAAGTAATTGGATTATAGAAAAGCGATAATCGTGGTTAATATCCAGGTGAAGTAAAATTAACACCTTTCGATGCATTTTAAGTCACCAAACGCCACAACGCTCCGGGAATTGTAGGTTGAACTGCCATAAGGTGAGCCATTTGGGAACGGGCGGTTGCGTTTCCCACCGGTTTGCATTCATGCACTTGCCGTGCATCGGGCAGGGAAAATGAAAAACAGATGGGAACGACATAAATGTAGCAATGATTTATGTGTGTTTCTCCATATTAGCCGTTCGATTGTCTGTGCGACTATCCCGCCCAGCCGTCTTGTGTGGGCTCGAAGGGACGCCGCACTTGCGCAACACTCCGTTTGCTCCGATGCGCAATGGCAAAAGCGGTGAAAACTGTGTCGTCGCTTTTCCGAGACACGCTTGAACCCAACTTGGGCTCGTTGATTTATTTGTTGACTTACTTACTTCGGGCGAACGCGAGCCGTTGAGCCGTTGCACGCGCACCGATCAACGAAAATCAAACGGTTGAATAAGCGTCTGTGGACGGGGAGCTTTGTTTTTCCTTCTCTTTTTCGTCCCCACTTTGGCGCTGCAGATCTCGCTGGAATGGCAAAAGTGGCCCCAGCCGGGTGTATGGCGCACGGGGAAAACGTTACGTCAGCGCGAAAGCAAACAGCAGCGCGTCCAAAACAAAACGGAAAACCCGCGGCGAAAGGCCCAAAGCTGGCCCAGTTTTCCACGCGTGATGAAGGGATACGAGTAGTTTGGCTTTAAAAAGTGAATTTCTTTAGCGGTGACTTTGAGACGACCGTCTGCCCGGGGATCGCGCGAGCCGACCTTAAACTACACGGCAGGTTTTCGAAAGCAAAACGTGCCTCTTTTTCTCACCTGCTATTGCTTTTGCAACCGGGGATGCAATCGAAGGAGAGTATTTTTGTGTTTGTTTTATAGCCTTAATTCCACGCCATGCTCAATAAAGCGCGGAGCAGTTGAAATATTTTGCTCACATTGTAGAAAACTATGGAAAAACAGTGCAATTTATCATCTGCCCATAAATGCATCCACTGTTGAGTCAATTTTACGGCTATGAAAGCATGCTTATTGCTTACGCTTTCAAAAGGTTTGTGTCTTGGGTAATGTGCTAAATGAAAGGTAAATGTTGTTTATCGATTCATTTTAAATTGTTTGAAATACATTTTAATATTACTGTACTGTATATTCGAACCGTAAGAAGCCATACGCCATTTATTTCCAGAATGAAACACCTTATTGTTTTTTTTTTGTTAATATTCGCTTTTGTTGCCGCTGATGTGGAGTTCGGATTGTTTTTTTCCTTTTAATGATAATTTTATTCAAGCTTATTTTTGTGTATAAAATAACTGCAATAATTTACCCATTATGCAAGCATCTGCACATTATTCAGTACTTTCTTGGGCTCGTTTGCAGTGTATCAATCCCAACTCATCTCGTCGGCTGTCCCAAAACGACCGCGCGTCACGTGATGCACCTCACGTTGATACATTGTCACCCGTGAATGCCCATAATTATGCACAAATGCTACAAAACGAGAATTGTCTGGTCAATCTCGCACCGATGCTGAATCACGAAGCGAGCTGGCGCGCGTGCCGGCGCGTCTCAAGAGCCGTCCTGAGCAGCGTTATCTGATCTATCCGTTTCGTTGACCGTCAAGGGGTGCCGGCGATCTCGCTGATCGTGTGGATGCTATTTTCTCCTATTAATCAGTCTAATCAACGCGTAAGCATCGGATTAGGGATGTGGCAATGGCGAATTGCGTGATGTCTTAACTCACACGCGCGGTGTCATTCGCGACCTTTATCGCGATTCTGTCCATATTGGAGCGATTCAATCAACACACGGTGCCCCGCAATTTGCTTGATATTCACTTTCCCGATTCATCAGTCTCGTATTCCCCCTGCACTTACTCCGTACGCTGAGACGGTAAATTTAAGTTTCCTTCTTCCCCGGAATCGAGTCTCGTAGCGTCTCATCTTTTGGGCTTTAAGAGCTGTGCTTGAAAGTACGAATCGAGCCACCTTACCGGTGTGATGATGGTGCGATATTGCTCACACATTTATGCATCGATCATCGTGCTTATGATCGTGTTTTTTTTTGTTACTACCAAAAGTGTGATCACATCGTACACAGGGGTAGCATAAGCGTTACAGCATAATTTCATAAGAAAAAATGCGCGTTTGGCCGCGTGTACCATTACGTTTGAATTTATTGAATGAATTAGGAAAGGGGCTTCCAATCGAGCAAAACAAACAACGTTCCAACGCGGGTTTGTATCGCTTTTAATTCACCACAATTCGAAACAAAATTCAGGTCAAGCCACTAGTTTAATGAATTGGATCGAGGCTATCACTTCCTGCAAATTGATCGGTTGAATTAAGACACAGTTTTGGAAATCAAATCCGCTGTTTTTCATTTCGACTTCACCCACAACGCAGTAGCCCAGTCGTGAAGAAACAAGGGTGTCGTCTTGGCGACAAGATTGTGCAAAATGTGCCATTTTACGCATTGAAAAACGCTGCCAAGATGTACGCTGCTGCTCTGATTTTGCGTTTCCCTGTTGCTTCAGCCGTAATGGGAAGAAAAACACCAACACACACACACCCCCGCAGCGTGGTACAGTGTTTATGTAAATAAACTCAAACCAGCACGTTCTTTGTCCGGCCCGTCGGCCCGATGTACGTTTGGCACCAGTTTCGGTCAAAATAAAAGCCGGTACGGAAATTCCCTGCCCCCACGTTCCCATGCTGGTTCGCGCGTCGCGTCATGGTGATTTATAAATTTTCCGGTGACCGACCGCTTGGGGATTGCGCAGTTGCGGAAAACCCTCTACGCAGATCGCAACGATCGACCCTCGGTGCGGTCTTTGACGTAGCGTCGGAAAATGGCCTTTCCGCTGAGTCGTGGATGAGAGCGAGCGTGCGGCTGAGTGGAAAACAAATTTTTTCCTTCCCCCGGCGCACCCGGTGCGCATGTGCCGTATGGAATGCTCTCGTGCTTTGTGTGGAAAAATACATTCCGCACGATGCACGTGGAGCGTCATTAGCACGTGCTGATGTAACACCGCAACAATGCCCACCGAAATGGAAGCAGCGTACATTAACATGACGTTCCATTTCGATATGCTATCGGAACTTCGCTACATCCTGTTTCGCGCTTCATTTTCATCATTGTTATGTTGTTTATTTTATTCCCTTTTCCGGTACATGCCACTGTGAGCGGCTTCCGAGTATGGTTTCACTTCTTCAAGTCTAATTTTTGTTTTTTGATTAATCAAATACCCC
>JXXA01013181.1:0-10073 GCA_000956255.1 Anopheles punctulatus | reverse complement strand
AGAGAGAGAGAGAGAGAGAGAGAGAGAGAACACGAACAATTTGAACCTGGAATGCTATGTCATACGCCAGAGTGTGCAGTGCACCAGTATCTTTCAGACGGCGGAGGAAGAGCTGTCGAGTAGTTGGGCTGCGCATCATGAGCAAACATAAAACCGACCACGATAATAGTGCCGATGCATCATCAAGACGTCAGCGTCGGAGGTATGTCCGTGTCAGAGTGAATTATTCACCGTCGCGCATTGACACAATCATATTGTGATTGCAATGGCAATGTTATGTTGAATAAATCCAATCTACTAACAATCAGTTTACAAACAAGCCGTTGTGCGATGTTAACATGCTTTTCTTTAACGATATTGAGTTATTGAGTACTGGGCTGGTTAAGTATTTTCTATTGTGCGAGTTTTATGCGAGTATGAGAAAGAAATCCCCGTCTAATCTTATCTAGAACTATACAATGGGGTTATCGGTTAAGTACTTTGAAAAAAAAATGGAACATTAACTTACAGTAACTATCATCAATCGTACGTTAAGCCGTGCGTTTGGTCATCGATAAAAGGCATAAAACGCTCTCTGGTACGCATTTGTTTCACAAAACAAACATTAAACCTGCACTGGTGCAAAATAAAGGAAAAGAAAAATCACACACACACACACATTTTTGTATCGAGCATTGGCTTGGAATAGAACCGAGCATTGGCTCACCCGGGTCATGTACATTTCTCTTTCTGCGACGGAGTTTTACGTCAGCCGAGTGATGTCATTCGTATGACCTTCTTCGAGTTGGACGGTTCGGTGGTCGTCTTCCCCTAGCCGAGGGGAAGGTTTCATGGAACGAATGGATCCAATTGTCACTCCAAAACGAAGCCCGTGTCGCTAATGGCACACCCGGGGGCCCCATCCAGAAAAGCCGGCAACGCTCGATTGGCACATGACATGATCACCGAATCATACAGGCACGTCCGATTAGCGTGATTTGAGTTTATAAACAAGCGAAATGTGTCCTCTTTTGTGGAATGGACAGAGAGCAGCACCGGGGGGTCGAATTTATTTTTGTTCACAAAAAAAACAACATTTTCGAACGAGATGACACACTCACTAACGATGCATTAAGCCTTGAACTTGGTTTTACCGCGTAGGCACCCGCGTTTGCTGGGGGTGTTTGCTGTTTTGAGAGTGGTGAAAACGTGGAATGCTTTATAATTTCGGCAATCAAATGCTCTAATTAATTACTCTGGGAGAGTTAAATTAAAACATGCTTCAAACACGTATTTTTTTTTTTTCGGTCGCTTCGTGTCCGTAGGTACGTGATGAAACGTTCGCCGGTTAGATCCAACCGGTAGAAGCTTTGTCGCAAGAATCTAATGGCGGAAGAGGAGGGCCTATGGCTTTGGCCGGAAATGGACCTGATTCCTAGGTAAAATAATTCTCCATGCCACCTTCATTAATTATTCTCAACGAAATGAGATTACTTTGGAAAATTGAAGTCACCGAAACGATAAAGCCCAAGGCAAAGCCCCAAGATCTGGCGCATCTCGGGTGAGGGTGACGTTTATTCGTGATGGACAGAATAATTAATTGATTTGATTACATCACGGGAAGCGACAGTGACAGTGATGTTCTATCGATCGTAGTCGTTGTCACCTCATAACGTCTCATTACGATTGGGCAGAGTGTGCCCGGTAGAGGGACAGCGATCAGGTGGAGTAAAATTAATAACCATTGATTTATTCGACACAATCAAAGCTTTATAACGGTCTTGCGCGGTGTTTACCCACTATAGTAACGGTGTTTGTAAAGGCATAACGAAAGTATTAGCTGCTAACAAATACAATGACGTCAGTATCAATCAATTGCTGTGGTGCGGATGGTATTGAAGAAACACGAATGCAACGAGAAGCGCAGTCAGCGTAGAGCACAAAATATGCACGTTGCTTGCGTTGACAGATGTCGCCGCGCCGGAAGACCGATACATTGAAAAGGAGAATCCGGCTCCCTTGTCAATTTTCGGTGCTATCAGCGTGTTGAAGCCGTTGCAATAGTCTTGTTCGTTGCACGTCTCACAGCCAACCACCTTAACCGATCTCCAATCAGTGATTTCGCACATTTTTGCTGATTGAATGGTACAGCTCTTCACGGTACCGGACCGGTTGCCATGAACGTTGGTGAGCCGCAGCTCAAAGCACGCAAACTCCTCATAGTCGGAGAGTGTTTCGTACGTAGTCAAATTCACAAGCCGCTTCAGACTCTCGTGGACCTGGTTGACACGTTCGACATTACACTCGACCAGCTCCTCGTGCGATCCGCACGTTTCCCACCCGCAATGGTGACACCTTAGGGCACTAACACCTGCAAGAGAAGATGAAGATTTTTACTCGAGAGCCGAGCAGGCGACCCCGACGCCGGTAAAAGTGACACTTACCGGCATTATGCAGCACCAGCGTCAAAACAGCGACGGTGGTCAACGTTAAAACCACCTTGGCGAGGAGACTATCACCACGAGAGTATACCATCTTTCCCGGGAAAACAGCGGCCAGCGACTGAGCCTTCCTATAATCCGTATTCGATGAAGCTTACCTACCGAAGAAAGAAAGAGCATTGCCTACGTGCCCGTGGCGAGAAAAAATGTTTTCAGTCCCCCAGCAGCGACAGCCAAGGGCATTCCAAAGCAGCAACAATTTGCTTATGTAAGCAAGTTTTATCAACATTTTTCAGCGTCGTGTCTAGCGACGGGTACGTCGATCAGCAATTGCATCGTGATTGCGGCTGACTTGGTGGCTGGTGCATGAGAGCGTACCGGCTGTTGCTGGTCGAAAAGGCACCACGAACATGACAATATTTTGCGGGAAGCTGAGCGCAGCTGGGAAACGTCCCAATTGGGCTTTAGGCTACCGTTTTTCACAATACTTTTTAGCGTGGTTATAATGTTTTCGAACACCGTGTTACCGGCTACGAATGCAGTTGCTTTGAAAAAGGAAACACGATTTTATTTAGCTTAAGAGTGCGTTCATGTTGTTGAGTAATCACACAAACGTAGGAAAATAATGCAACAGGAAATAAATATATTCATGACAATAATTTAACCATCTTTTCTCTGCTTCCATTCGTAGGCTTCCTCTCATGGGACGTCGTTGATTGCCATGTCGACCTGGAGGAGGAACTGCATACGATCACGTTGCAGGCATTGGAAGGCGAGGAAGGCAAGCATGGTAAGTACGGGGATACAATCACAAATTCGTTATCTCACAACTCACTGCAGGCTGGCATGGTGCACACATTGAGTAAAGTGTTCCAAACAACAGAGTGGTTTCATATATTTCATATCAATCGTGCACCATATCGGTACTGTGAGAAATCCAAGCTACGATAGCAGCATTTTGTGCAACCGCCATCAAAGAACTCTCTCACCAGGGGATCTGTTGCCGGTTGGGAAAATGGGCAAGGTCAGATGTAAATGGGGAACGTTTCAGAGCCAACATAATTCAATACCTTGTGCTACCTACCCACCACTAACAGATGCGAAAAGGTGGAAGCGAAGGAAAGTTAAACGGCGGCAAGTTGGCGGCATATCCTCGCAAGGACGCTTTGGATTTGGATTGGCTTCGCAAAGGGTGAACCGAGGGCTGTGTTATGCTAATGAGTAATGCGTGTTTGGTTCAAGGTGGTTAAGCTGGTAAAACCAAGACTCACTTCCACCCGGGGGGGGGGAGGGGGGCAAACTTTCCGCAAGAAATTAAATTTCATTACCATCGCTTGCGTTGTTCGGTAGGAACGATCGATGTAGGCTTTAAGAATCACCATGTTGAAAATATAAATAAATTTCCGCAGTCAGTTGGCAACAATGTTTTGGCTTTCACGTTTCGTCTGTGTTTTCAATCAAGCGGGTTTGATCCGCCGCACAGAAAAATACCTTCTTTTCCGTGCAACTCAATTCCAGCAAGGGTTCACATAGAGATAAATATTTTAACCACACAGACGCGCTGCGGATGATTCGAACAAATCCCTACATTTCGGTGTGCCTTTGCCCGTAAGGCACGCTTGCTCAGACACAATGAAGAGAAGATGTTTCGCGAATGTTGTTTTCTTGCTTCTGATAGCCTTTCCAGACGCAGCGAAAGGTCAAACCAATGACAGGGTAAATTTTTTATGAAGGATCCTCGAGGACCATCACGTCGAGAATAAGACGGGCACTTTTATCTGACGTTTGTTTTTATTTTTCGTGAGTCGATGCGTATAGCATTCTAAAATCCATGGGCCACTTCGCCGGTTTCGAGTGACCAAACGGCGAGCTGTGAAAATACGACCCCAGAAAGGTCATTTACTGTTCGATGGAATTCATTGGAAAAGTGGTATCAGCAATAAAAGCTCATCCAACGGCTCTTCGTTGAAGAGAGGCCATTTCCTGACAATCGTTCGCTAGAGTTATACATTCACCTTTTTATCTGGCACCACACCACATGCGATACGTTGCCGAGAAGTGGAAAAAAGGTGGATCTTCTATTGCATTTTGCAATTAATTTTATGGATATTTGTTTCTCAATTCGCTTGCCGAGCACTGCTAAGGACATTGCCATTTGATATGTTCTATGATGTTGTGTACGTAATCTGTCACTCAAACTGTGCTCAATACTGTGTAAGTGGTGATATAATATGCTAATCCACCTTAATCCACTTTGGCGTTACAGCACGATTGCAGCTTCCAGGCACTGACGCTCACAATCAAGCCCGTTGCAGCAAGCCCGGTGAGCTAACAGCGTCAGTTAAAAATCGATGACATGTGCACTATAAATAGAGCACAAATCGGGCAGGTGCATTGTAAAGCGTTGTTGGTGCAGATGAGAGTGCAACACCATCATGCCCGCCAGCATCGTATCCATTCCGTTCAACGTTTGCCATTTACGCCCTTAGCCCAGGCACTGTCGGCGGTGCATGTTGAGATTCATAAGAAATGCAATTTTGTTCCTCGGTTTCGAAATGAAAAACGAAGCGAAATTGACAGCTTCGAATCGCTGCTGCGATGCGGTGAAAGAATCGATGCGGCAAAGCACGAATCGAAGCTCGTGCCGTGAATGTCCACAACGCGAACTCGATTGGTCGCGTCGCCATGCGCCATGAGCATGACAATTGCAGATTACCAGTGGGATTGCTGCGATCAGGTTTTGTGTGTGTGTGTGTGTGTGTGCAATTGGCAAACAATGGCCAAATGTACAGACGAGATTGGCTGTTTTATTGTATTTTGTTGATTGGAAGCACTGTGTATTTAGGAAAACAAACGTTTCACCAATTCGACACAATTTAAGCCGCCCAAAAACGGCAAGGAAAATGTTGAAAATTGCAGAAGATTTTTCATCGATGAAAAGACATTTCGTACAGTCAGTATGTGTGGCATGCAAACCATACAGGACTAAATAACGACCAAACGAAAGGCTGTGTTCATACATTGACTTCTGTCGCTGTCGTACAGCTGGAGCGTGCTAGGAAAACCCCAAGAGAAAAGTCCTGCGTCTTTTGGCTCCATGGTTTATGTAAGCGACGCAAACAGTTGTTAGAGTCTGTTTTGAATTTTTCTTCTGTGAATAACACAATCAATGGTCGAAAATAAAATTTCAGCTAACGAAACACACACAAACAAGCACCCTGTGTAGTCTAGTTTGGGTAGACGCCGTAGAACGCCCGACATTTCTGTTTTATTGTAAAGCTTCACGTTTTCCTTGCGAACGTTCTCTGCCGGCAGTGGAAACCCCTATGGAAGGGAATATATATTGTATCCCTAGAGTAGAGAGCGGCATATGTTAGCATATTATTTTTTATAAACTTAAGTCAACTTAGCAGTCACTCGTCAGGCTAAGCATTGCAACCAAACCATTGCCAACGGAGGCAAATTGATTGATTTGAAAGGTTAAGGTAAGAATTCAACTGATCAATAGGGAGGATTATAATTCCATTATGTGCATGAAACCAAAATCTTCCCAATCTAACCACTCTTGCGCGTGGTGACAGGCACGCACGGACGAACGATCCCAAACGCATGCGACAGTAATCCCATTAATCTGAAATAGGAAACGTATCCACCCATCGATTTCCTTCGTAACGAAACTAATTTATGTGCTGTTTAGGTCCCGTGTACAAAGTATCGTACGCACGAATAAGCTCATATCTGCCTTCGGCCCGAACCATGCACGCAACTCCATCGTAGGAGAATTTTGTCGTAGCGAAATATTTCCTTCCCAGATTGGCCCGAAGTAGGAGCGATCGTCTGGCTTCGTGGGTGAGCGTTTGGGTAAATGAATTGATTCGGTATCTTTCTATCGTTGGTCTTGTCGTTTATCAATGTCGGCAGGATAAGGGTGGTTCCGGTACTACGGCACTGCGCACATGCACACATATGTGAACGTCTTTCGAAGCCACCTTTGGACCCCGGGCGATAAATTATCATACCCTACGCCTACGTCAAAGACACAAAACGAAGCAACGACCGTGCATACAGAGGAATCGTTGATACACATTGCACTAGAATGATATTCCTACAGCAGGGAAAAAAGACAAAGAAAAGAATGAAATAGAAGATAGAACATCGGTGGAGGCGCATGGTGGCGTAATTTCCTGTTTCCTGCATTTCGTTCCCCTCGGATAACCCGGAGGGAATAGGTGTCTCTATCTCCTACCTACCAACGGATTTAGCGGGACGATAAAGCCCGAAATGAGTTGTGCTCACCCATTCCTCGGGAGCATTCTTGCGGGATAGAAAAGTATTTCGAGCAACTTTTTTTTCCAGCAATATTGATTGAAATGGAAGGAAAAAGTTACCCGCTGAAACCGGAATCGTACTTGATTGGCAATCGTATAGAAAGGCGTCGTTGCATGATGCTGCGAAGCTGCACTAGTTTTCCCACAAGAGTGACGTGAACGAAAAGTTAGAACGATCTAAAACTTTGATAACTACCGGAGCATTTACGCGTATTAGAGCAATCGAATGCTCGCTGTATTCGTACAGGTTTCTGATAAGTATCTCAATGTTTATGGATACTTGTCAAGGCTTGTACTTGTATTGTAGAACAAGAATGATCATTCAAACGTTAGACTAGTACTCGGTGGCTCATTTCAACCACCATCCAATTCGTTTGCTAACACAACCTTACCTTGCTTGATTAAAGCATTGATGGAAACGCATATGTTTCAGTGAAAACATACCATTGATTTTACGCATGCTTCAAGTGACATATTCCTCAAGTGTTTTATGGGGTTACACCGATCTTCTTATCGATCAATCAGTGTAGGTTCATTGAAATGCATATAAATACGTCTGCATTGGCGTGCGGTCTCAGATAGTGCGTTACGAAAGCGCCACCACAACGCACAGGAGAAATAAAACGAACGGAATAAACGTACAACGATACAAAAGCAAAAATGATTAAAGTGATTGTGTTGCTAGCAACGTTTTGCGTTCTGTTCTCGGTGATAGCAGGACAAACAGAATCTGCAAATACGACCACGTCTGTGGTAACAGCAACCGAGGTGGTCACAACTACGGGGCACCCCCAGCCGCAACAACAACGACTACGGCAGCACCAGTCACAACAACTACTGCTACCTCTACTTCCACAAGCTCTAACATCGAAACAACTACGCATGGCGGCGCATCAAGTGCAGTGCAATCGATGGTTTTGCCGATTGTGGTAGGTGCATTTATTGGCACGCGAATTTTAGCAAACTAACCGGCACCCACTGTGGAACGAGATTAGCTGCAATCGAAAATAAACCGTGAAAATATGGACAACCGTGAATCGTTTCATTCTACAATTCTTGAGTGCCAGCAATGTAATGAAAGAACGGGCACCCGTAAAACTTCTTGACCTTCTGATAGTTTTTTTAAATATAGTACGGGGCAATCAATTTTAAGCGAATATTTGATTACGAATACATCGATAATACACTTCACAGAGCATGAAATGACTCGTGAGAAATTGATATAAATTGCACTATGCTGTGATGTGCTTTCTTATCGCTGATGATGGATACTCAGCAGTGATAACGATAGTTTATTTAGCATGATAACGAAGAGCAAATATAAAATCGCAAACATTTGTGCCAATTTGCTAGTTTTTCTACAACTGTTCACAATGAAGGGCGCACTGCAAACGATCGCACTCTGTTTGCTAGGATTGTACATACACCAGGGTAAGACGAGCGTTTTTGTGTTACTGAAAATGGTTTAGTTCATAATATTGACCACCATGTTTGCTACTTCAGCACATTCGCTACAGTGTTACTCCTGCAGGAGCACCGTGAGCTTTGACGATTGCTCGCAGAATGCTATTAAAACCGATTGCGACGAAATAGCTTCATCTGCACCTGGGTTGGGAAATGGGACGTTTTCGTGCGGAAAAGGTAGCGGCAGCGATGGTGCTATCAAAATGTTTGTCAAATCATGTGTCCCCAGAATGTCGGAGTCAGATTTCTGTGCAATGCTGTCGTCACAAGCTGTATCGCCGAATGTAAAAGTGGATGTGTGTAAGATTTGCAACGACGAACTCTGTAACGCGGGACAGAAAGTAATGTTCACGGGTGCACTAGCGTTGCTGACTGTTGGGCTTTTCTTTCGTATGTAACGTTTCGATTCAACCAGGATATCGATAAGCAGCTAATTACTTTCCGAATAATTGAATTCGCTACGAAAACTGTTCCACCATTTGAGTTTATTTGATGTCACCATCGTTGCAGTTGAGTTCCGGGTGTAATATCACAGTTCAGCAAATGTCATGCGCCGGGGAAGGAAATCGTCAATGCACGCAACATAAAAAGGATTGAGGCAGCGAATGGATTACTCTGCAGAGTAAGAAATAATTGTTTCGCAGAATGGCGAGTGTGTCAAAATATATGTGTTTGTAATTGTATGAAAAGCCAATAATAAACGAATATCCTTTCAATGAACATGTGTGTGTGCTCATTTCTGGGTGAATTTTGCTGACCGTTGGGATAAGCATTGATTACTCCTGCCGAGATTCCGCAAAACATCCATTTTCTGCATCGTAAGCGGAAACGTACGTAAACCACTTAAAACAATTGCCCCAAAACACTCCCGCTTCTCCATCGGGCGTTATGTGATTTTCAGCTGATGTTTGCGGATGCAGAGGCTGGTTTGTGTAACACAAAAAGCGCAACGATCCACTGTGCAGCCGTTGCATGGTGGGTGGGGCGTATGTGAGTGTGTCTGCAGAAAATGGATTTCGGCTAAAGTGGTTAAAAATACATGAATATGCAAATTTTGCACAATAGAGGGGGCTGGGGTGAAGTGGTTTATTCTAGACCTCACCACACGAGCAGAAGCTTGGCGAGAAGAACGGGAGCACGGTAAGAATAATGAAAAGCACACAGCACATAAAATCTGTTACACTTCACTTTGACCTTCACCGCCTAGTCACACTCGTTACTCACGATACCTTCCGCGTTAACTCCGCGTTAACACAAGTGGTCTGAAAGCGTAGCGAGCGAGCGAGCGAGCGAACGAGAGTACAAAGCCCCATGCAGGGACGACGTGATGAATGCGGCAACCACATACATGGAGCAACACTTTGGTCTCGGCACTTTTCGCATCCCTCGAGGCTTTGCTTCTGTTCTGTGAGCCGTTTTTCACATAGGAAGCGTATCGCACGCTTCGTAGCGGTGGGACATGTAGATTTGAGCTTGGAAATCTGTTCTAAATTTCATAACTTTCCTTTCAATCATGTACTTGCGGTTGAAACAATGTAACCAGCACCATTATGGGATAAAGCAGAAGTTTTTCAATACGACTAGTGTCATATCCGTCATACCTAACGTGAGACGAGAGTGCATTTTTATTTCAATAATGATAAAGGTCAACCGATGGTTGCCGTTTCTCGAAATAGTGTCTTGAAGGGTTGGGACATAATATTCAGCCCATCGATAATCGGGGGAAAGATTAAACGATTTTCTTCGCGTTACAGTAAGCGTCATGTTTGTTAAGATCTAGCCGTAAGCTTTACTCAATTTAAGTGAGTGATTTTAATTTTATCACCCTCATCGAGCTTGTCCTGCTGTGTTGTTTGTAGCG
>JXXA01013180.1:0-13242 GCA_000956255.1 Anopheles punctulatus | reverse complement strand
GGTTGGGGGTGGGGGGCTCCAACAGGCCGATGGTTATGCGTGTGTGTGCCGTGTGTTTGCCGCACAATCTGCCCTCAGCACGCGCATTCAACTCACCATCACCAACTTTCCCGACGGCGGCGGCCATACACCGGGGACATGTTGTAATTTTGTCAATATCAATAACACTATGCTCCGGGACGCCATCCTTAAAGACGGGCGGCTTGGTGGCGGAGCCGTTGGCTGTGGATGTGGTGCCGGTGGTCTCGTGTGCTTTCTTTTTGCTACGATCTGATGTAAAACAAGTACCTGCGTTAGTGGGGTAGGTCAGTGTGCCGTGGTGTTTCAATCGCAAAACGGACGAAAAAGTACGCGATATGGTGGTTGCCAGCTGTTTTTGGCATGTTGTGTTGTGTAGTACACACTAGGCTTAAAAGGCACACTAACGCGAACGCGGGGTGAGGATGCAAGCGTTTTGAGCCATGATAATGTTTGTAATGAGATCGGCGCGTAATCTGTTATTAGCGTTTTCATTGGCTGGAAGGCAAACGCCTATCTGTGCGCGGCCAATTTACGAACCTTACCGTTTTGCAACCTTACCTTGCTATTATGTCCCCTGCTCCTCTAAGCCCATTGATCAATCGACGTTTCGGGACGTTTTGGGGCCGCTGGCGAAATAATTTATTGCCCCCTTTTTTTAATTTTCTCCGATACTAAATGCTTTCCCCATTTTTGCTTTTCCCGCCGGGCTCGCGAGGGGAAAATGGACAACAAACTGTCAAACTACATCGCGTGACCTATGAATTATTGCGGTTAGAAACTTGTCCATTATAACGATCCTTGAACCTTTGTTCCTTGGCATACGCCAATAGTCATTACGAAACTATTGCCCATCACAAAAAAGTTGCTCCGCTGAGGAACAATTTAAAATAGAATTTTTCACCCACCGACAGCTGTATTTGATCCATAATTTCATCTTCATTATCACGATTGACGCAAAATGGTTGCTGTTTTTTTCTAACAAACTTTTAAAACATCCCACTGAATCGGCCAAGTTTGTTGGTCTTAGCGTTTCTTTGCCGTGCATACTACCTACTTGTGTTACATTTGCGGATGCAAATGATGAGTGTGCAACTATTGTTAGGCGCAATGATAGCCAAATGATTAGTATGTTTAGTTTGAAGAGGAAAAACATGCAATAGCGATAGAAGTACCGCGCACTTTTCTTCTATCAATTAGGTACTGAAATCAATGTCACTGTGCTTACCTTCATCGGCCACCAAATCGGCGAACTTGATACCACCGCTGTAAAACGAGAACATGAGATAGGGACACCATCAATCGATTTTGCTTGCAAATTTAACATCACGTTGGAGGTTTTCTTTTTCTTTTTCTCGTTTTGTTCCAAAACTAGCTGCCATTTCAAAGCTTTCGAAAATCTATTTTCTAAGTTGAATGCTATTCCCACCTATTGGTCGCTAACATTTGTTGTCACGATTGAGAGAATCCAATTTTTATACAAGTGTAAACAAACGCACTTGCGAAAAGCTAAACTATCATTTAATCGTTTATTAGAAGGGAGCATTAATGTTTGTAGTGATGCTAAAATTTTAAAAATCTTGATTCTCGATTGCGTTTTTTTTTTCTCAAAATTATCAATATTAAATTTCACAGTGTTTTACTATAATTACAAACTATAAAATTAAACAAATATATCATCACTCATGACGGTCACTGTATAAGCCGTTACATTTGAATTAACAATTAATTGTGTGGTTGATTTTTTATTTTTGCTGATTAGTTGATTTTTGTTGTTATTACTACCTTTTCGTAGCATAAAAATAAAAAAAAAATACTTGAAAGCTAAAAACGCATTAAGAATATCCATTTCAATTTAAAGGAAAGCCAGGCAGCGAACTAAGTTTACTATCTCAGGTATGAACAAGCAGCAAAACTATAGCACACAACCACACTTTCGCTGTGCGTATGCTTGCTAGGATGGATGGGAAGGGACATTGGATTGGTGTAATGTTGAGCCTGTTGCGATTAATGCTCGAGATCAGCAGCAGCAGAAAGCTTTGTCATAAAAGAAATGGATACGTTTCTAAACCGTACCTGAGTAGGATTGTGGCCGTTTCAGGCACGCGAAAAACCTGCAAAAATTAAAAAGAAATGGAACAAAACCATTCTATAGAACACACTATTCGATCCTTTAAAATGTGCTTAATCGGAGGGAAAGGAAGGTGGAAAGACAAGCTAATATGAATTGTGACTGTTGAGTTGTGAAGTTAACCGAAACAAACCTTTTAAGAGCGCCGCAAAGGTGAATTATTTTTTGGAATGTTAAAACATGTTTCAATAGTTCGACGACATGCATAATGTTCTGCTCAGCCAGAGCCAAATCAGCGGCAGCAAAATAACTATTCGCTCTCTATCGGTATCTAAAGTGTGACAAATTAGCAAGATGACATTCTAAGGCCCGCTACTTAATAAACGATGATACACAATCACGGGCCGTGTTCTGGAAACGAACATGGAACTAATTGACTTATTGCTTTTGACTCATGACATACTACGATCGATCTCTCTTAAAATAAACAAACTATTCATCAATTTAAATTACGCAGCCAGCGACGAATCTATTGAAAACGAATAAAACAAATTACTTTACTAGACGGAATGGCGGAAAATCGGCAAACGGGCCGATATGATGGGATACTTTCAATGGGCAATGCCGAACGGAAGTTAAATAGGAAATAACATGATCACAACACTCATTTTTGTGACACTAGGAGCAAATGGATAAACGTACGTCTTAAAGAAAAGTGTGACAACGGATGATTGAAGCTGTTCGTAGTACAAATGTAAAAGGAGATGAAGTACGTCGTACAAACGCGCAGCTCGGCTGCCGGCACTGCTACTTACCTTCCAACCGAGGTTCTCGAAAAACGTGCACAGCCTCGACTGCCCAGTCGTTTTGCCTCCACATGGTCCTGGTGCGTTACACGTGATTGGGTGGGAAGGAATGGAGAAAGAGAGATAGAGAGAGAAAACCATTAAATCAGCACACATTCTCGCCTACTACATCGGTTCTAATACAATTAGCATTATAGAGTTGGCCATGGGGGAAGAGGGTGAATACACCAATCGACTGCAAATGTCCACAAAAACAGGAAATAAAATTCGCTAGGCTGCGAAAAAGGTAAATCATTATGGCCTTAACCTTGAACACGCCTCCTACGCTTCCACACCGCGCAAGGAGATTCATGGCAGGATCTTTAGATTGTCACAGACCGTGCACGAAAAAAAGATAGAGAGAGATAGAGAGAGATGTAGAGAAAGATATGGATGCTGCGATATCTAATTGTTTGTGTACCGCGCAAAATTACTCCCCCCACACGTACGGTTCTTCCTTGCGTATGGGTGTACACCCCTACGGAGGTGGCAGTATTCGTACCAGAGTGAGCTACATTCCCTAGAAAACCCCAAAAGCACATGTTCGGCGCGACGCAAGACCGAGCGTGCGATGTCCACCATCAACCCAGCACAGATACGTAGTATGCGCACATGCTCGCTAACAAACACACAGCAGCTCATGCAAGATGACGAGTGTCCCACGAAATCTATATTTAAATAGTCTGTATGTAGTTTTTTTCTGTTCGCTTAAATATTTTTCTCTTAGCGAGACCATCACTTACCTCCCGTCAACACCAACCGATAAACCTTCCGTTCCTCTATCGCATCCATGCTGTTGCTCTTGCTGCTTCCTCTGAGGGCTGCTGTTTGGTGATTTTGGTAAGCGAGATTTTACAAACCAACTAGTTGCACACGGGTGCCTGGGATGCAGTTATGTAAAACCGTATGATGATGATGTCCTGCAATTCTGATATCCTGAGATGTCTGTGGTTTTGCGTGAAATAGTCTCCAATTATGCCTTTAGCAACAAGCTAAAAGTTAGACTAATGATTGTCGCACGCATCTGCTAATGACGTAGTACATGGAGCGGAAAATTTCGCTGCAAAATCCTCTGCGCGCCGTACGATGATACTACTCGCTTGGGAGAAACGTGACTTCCGGATGTCGTAGAATTTCCTGCAAACACGCGGCGCTCCACCGTGTAGTAGGACTTCAATCACCACACTTCCTTCATTCGAGGACATGGACCATGCCACCGAACACACCAAACACACACACACAAACACGCGCGCGGTATCTTCGATGGAATTTTCCCGGATATCGGCTACCAAAGGCTCGATGATGATGTTAAAACAGATACGCCTCGAGCGGACGGAGCAGGTAGTTTTCAAATTACTTGAAATATGTACATTGTGGTGGAGCTGCTTTTCTTCACTTGAAAACACGCGAGGAAATAATTCGCGACAATATCACCGGTGCACAATTTGCTAACGAATAAGGTTAGCTCATTTAAGCTAGTGTCACTACTCGATTGGGCGCGATTCCATCGCGTGTGCTGTCAAACTTTACATGGGTTTTGACAGCAATCGTCGCCGAGCGATGTCGCTAGCTGTCACTGCTCTTACGATTCCCTAGCGATTTTTGCGTGTAATTCTTTTATTGCATTAATTTTAATTAATGGTTGATAGCAATGAAATAATTTTAATGTTAACTGGACCTGTTTTCTCTCTATCTCGACTAAGTACAATTTGGTTGTCATATGCCAAAAGATTGTTACACCTTAGTCAACCAGCATAATTTCTATTACGAAACTATTTGTATGAAATGAATTGATAGTTAGGTAAAAAAAATTAAAAAGTCCCTATCGATTGACAGTTCGAGCATTCGCGGTGGGCCCCACACTGGCTGTGTTATGATTTCAAAGAACATTCGATGTTGATGCAGGCCAGCTTACACTTCGCAGCCATTCGCTTTATTGTGAAATTTGCGAATTTTGTATATTTTACAATCCATCGTAAAAATTCAAAGAGATCAAACCTAGCAAGTATCAAACAAGATAAAAATCGACCCAATTGAAACCATAGCCTAGATAAGCTAAGAAATAACCTGATAAGAAGAGAGAGTTGTTGATTTGCCGAAGAAAACCGACATTGTCCGACAAAAAAAGGAACTTTGAATGCAGTTTCGAACATGTTCTAAGACGCCAGGCTTTTCGTAAAGCTTTTTTAAAATTACCGTTGAAGTTGGTTCAAATGCCTTTTGAAGTTAATACTTGGTTACAATAATGCATTTAAAATAATTCTTGTACAGTTATTTCACATTTCAATGCAACCAACAAAACAGTTCCGTATTTAAATGTCACTTGGATAAAAAATAAACTTAAATAAGACTTCAAACCGATTCACATTATCAACGTAAAAGATCCCATGTTTTAAATCTGCATACAGTATTCCTTAAATCTTCTCTCTAAGCTAAATTTTGCCGAATTTTGCTTAATGAGATGCTCCGAAATACAGTCAAATCATCCAGAGTCCAGTTGCTTTTTTTCAACTCAATTCTGATTAATTTTCATTGATAACTTGTGTGAACCGTAGAAACCACTAAAAACGCCTTACAGTTTGCATAAGCCAATTTATTTCAATGTCATTCGTAATCCAGTTTCGTCAGATACATCCAGATGTAAACTATTCACCTGAGACGAGGCAGAGTGTAAAACTTGTTTGAAAAAACCATCCTCGCTCTCTCACTCGTGAACCCTATCAACAAACTGTCGTGGTATGCCAGCTTCCAAAAGCTCTTCCCTCGTCCTGTTCGGCAAGCTCGGAATGTAATGCAGTATTGCTTCCCAAGCGATCACGCTCAGACGAGGAATTGTGGTCCACATCTTGTACAGTTGGTTGGTGCGAACATTTGTATTGTTGTTATACTTGATGCCGCCGAAAATGTGCATGCAACCATCGCTCGTCACAGCCGCGTCGTGGAAGAAGAGCGGAAACGGAAGGTTTGATTTCTGCATCCTCTGCCACTGCATTGTGGAAAGGTTTAGCTTCCATATATCTTTGAAGTAGTTAACTCCGTCGTAACCACCTGCTACAATCACTTCTAGACCCAGATGGGTACGTATCTGTACACAGGAATGACATTTCCGAGCGGCCGGAATGCCGGGTAACTCGACCAGTGGGTCTGGTTTTGTCGCAACGTTTTCCCACGTGTTGCTTTTCATATCGTACACGGGTATATTCGCCAGCAAGAAAACGGAATCGCTCGTACCTCCGCCTATCACGTATATGCGCGAGTCATCGTACGCCAGCTCGTGGCGATACCTTCCCGATGGATCTTCGCGAATATTCTGCTTACATTCGTAGGCACATTCCCACGTCTTGCTAGGTAGGTGTAGCCTGGAAGAAAGGGTTCGCAGAAATATCTTCTTTACATCGCAACTGAGTAACGTACCGGTGGACGTCAAGGGTGTAATCGAAGCCATTGGTGCCGCCGATTGTGTAGAGATAATTATCCCGAATTACAATGGCCTGGCCATACTGTGGTGGCGGCAGCTCTCCAGTAACTTGCACTTCCATCAGGTCCTTAGATCCCTGGCGAGGTTGGCATACGTGTAGCCTATTTGAGCAATTCACTCCGAACGGATAGCCTGTACCGCCAAACACCTGCAAAAAGAAGCTGGTGTAATATCAAGGAAAGCTTTGGTCTAAAAATATCCTTTACCAATATCGTATCGCCGTACAGCAACATCGCATTCGAAGCCAGCTCGATGGGCAATTCGTTGTTCGAATCCAGAAGTAACGTCCATGCCTTTCTCACTATATCAAATTTCCAGAGTTCCTGAAACAGGTACAATTCTTCCCGCTGATCGTTGTTCCCATCGCGCACTAGTGAGTTGTTCGGATTAAATCCACCGAAGCAGTAGACTGTCGAATCGCTGCACACAATCCGGTGGCCGCTTCTTGCCTTCGGGTAGCACCGACCGGAACCGACCCGCTCTCTGTTGGCGATACTGTTGCGATAGTCGACGTCGCATACCTCAAACGGTCGAAACGTGAAGATAGCTTTACGCTTTGCCATCGTTTCACTGCGACTGTTGATCTGATGCGCCAATATACCTATACTGACTTCGAGCACCTCGCGGACGTAATGCAGCCGTCGCACGTTAAAGTATCCGGTCACGGTATCTATCAAGAGTGCTAGAAATTTGTACACTAGTTGTTGAAATAGTCTCATCACCACCGCCGATCGATCATATTTATTGCGTTGTTCTTGATTTTGTTAAAATTTTACAAAACGAAAAAATCCATGCGACAGTTTTTTCACGCAGCACAAGTACATGTTTTTCGGGCAACAACAACATCAACAACAAAACGATATCTGTCAATGTGATGTTCGGTAGAATTGTATAAAAAACGAACCGGCGCATGCTGTTTCAAATTTGCAGTTTAATAAAGTATTGAAACTGGAATGCGATAGTTGATATTGACAATAACTCACCCCATTAAATTATCATTCCGAATACGAGAACACAATATAAATAAACGACAACGAAAACAACTGTTTTTAATCCGCTGAACTGCTGACTACACTGTCATTCGCTCTATTTACCTTGTTGTTTGACCAACGTTTACAAGCTGTCAGACATTCCAATTTTCCGATGGGCGTGTATTGCATCGGAATTGCTGCGTTTTTGTTTCCCATTTAATTTTTATTTTCAGTTGTTTGTTTTAAGTTAATTTGAGTGCAAAATGTTACGGGCGGATCGATGGCTGTGGCTGTGCACAGCCGTGATGTGTTTGGCCAATCTTATTGCCGGTATGTGAAGCCTTTCTGGGTGTGGGCTTGGTCGCGGTTTGCGTTGCGAAGCAGGTTCTAATGATCCCATTTTACATACAACGATGCAACTATTGTTCCATGCGTGTCTCGTGCAGGTGTTGGATGTGATTTCACGTTTGTTTTGTGTTAGAAGAAACAAATGGTACTGACGCTGTTTTGGGCTTAGCTGCATAGTGCTGTAACGCCATGATTCATACTGCATACTGTAGGGCACCTGTAGCAATCAATTGACAGCTAATGCTAACGCCCACAAAATACCGACGCTTGTACTGTTTACAAACAAAATATGAAAAACAGGGAATAAATTCGCTGTTACATTAGTAACGTAATCTCTGCATTCGTCTCAATTTGTGACAACGTTCATGCATTAAAATTATCATACAGTAAACGTAAAATTAAACTTTTTGAACTCCACCTACACAGACGCGCCTGATGTCATTCATTAGAATCCAATTAGGGAGTCCCTGTGATCCTTTCAGTTATCCCATCTCATGTCTCTCCTTTCACAGGTCAGTACTATGTTGAAGAAGAACAAGAAGCGAAAAGTAACATTGTCTGGTGTGCGACAAGCCTCGAGGAAACGTATAAATGCCGCAACTTCACCAAGGCACTCGAGCGAGATGCAGCATTGTTCAACGATTTCTTCATGAACATAACCTGCCACCACGGTTTCGATCACGACGAATGTATGGCGCTGATAAACGAACGCAAGGCGGACGTGATGACGCTGGATGCTGGCGAAGTGTTCAGTGGTGGTCGGTTCCACTCGCTGATTCCTCTCATGCAGGAAGGCTACGAAGGAGGCTTTACGCAGTACCATGCGGTAGCAGTGGTAAAGAAAGGATCGCTTCCAGACGTTACCAACCTGAGGCATCTCCGGGGCAAAAAGGCTTGCTTTGCATGGGTCGGCAGCCACGCGGGGTGGACTGTTCCAATTTACACTGTGAGTAAACTAGTGTGAATGTTCACATTTCAACATGTCCTCATGTATCTCTTGTTTCGTTTTAGTTACAACGCGAGGGAGGAATGGTTATTACGGACTGCAATAATATAGTGAAAATTGCATCGGACTATTTCGGGCCGTCGTGCGCAGCGAATGCACTTATTGACAAATACAATCCCATCGGTGATAACTCTAACAAATTGTGCTCGCTTTGCACGGGCCCCGTGTCCGGTGGGAAGTGTACACTGAACGATCCGTACGCTGGATTCGAGGGTGCCTTCCGTTGCCTGGTGGAGGCAGGAGATGTTGCATTCCTGAAGCACACCACCGTCGAGGAGATGGTGGAAAGCGGTCTCATTCCCGGAGTATCGGTCGATCAGTTTGAGCTGCTCTGTCGTGATGGTACACGTCAACCGATTTCCCAGTACCGCCAATGTGAGTGGGGTAATGTACCGTCGCATGCGCTTGTCGTATCCAGTGCCGCGACCAAAACCGATCATCGTCGGTTTAAAAAGTTCTTCACTAAAGCAGTGAATTTATATTCGTCGAAGCAGCGTCGGTACAACAGTACGCTACAATCAGGGCGCAACGATGGACCGGATGATCGTTACCGGCCTTATCAAAACCCGTACACGACCTCCTCCACAACGACGTACTCCCCGTTCGCAACTGCCGATCAGGCTGCGTATGGCAACGAGAGCCAACCCTACGAAACGTTCGATCTGTTCGAATCTAGACGATACGGACGACGCTTGAACCTGATGTTCCAAGACACGGCCCGTCATCTGGCTCCGATAGACGAAGAAAAGCAAAACTATCAACGCTATCTGGGTAAGGCTTTGGACGAAATATACGACACTCGATCGTGCCCGGTTGGGAGAATGATGCTATGCGTAACGTCCGATGCGGAGTACGAAAAGTGCATCAAAATGCGGACAGCCTTAAAGGCTCAACTGATCAAGCCGGACATGCTGTGCATGAAAGCGCACTCGCACATCACCTGCATGCAGCACATCCAATCCGGAACGGCCGATGTCACCGTGCTCGATGCTAGTGACGTTTACACGGCTGGATTACACTACGACCTGATGCCGTTCATGTCCGAGGTGTACGATTTGGGTCTGCCCGAGTACTATGTGGTGGCCGTTGCGAAGGAAGAGGATCCGGACACGGAACTGACGTATCTGCGGGGTAAAAATACCTGCCATTCGGGGATAAACACTGCCGCCGGGTGGGTCTATCCGATGGCCTATCTCATCTCGAACGGTTGGATACGGCCATACGGTTGCGATAGCATCCGTGCGGCGGCCGAATACTTCACCAAATCGTGCATCCCGGGAGCTATCAGCAAGGAGTACAACACCGGCATACCGTACGACAATATGTGCGATTTGTGCCATGGAAGCAGCTTCCGGTACTGTCGTCGTGATGCGTCCGAAGACTACTACGGCAACTCGGGTGCGTTCCGGTGCTTAGTAGAGGGCGGCGGGCACGTTGCGTTCGTGCGCCACACGACTGTGATTGAAAACACCGGAGGCAAGAAGCGCGAATGGTGGGCTCGAGACGCACTGCCGGATGATTTCGAATTGCTGTGCCCGGACGGGACGAGAGCCGAGGTGAACGAGTTCAGAAAGTGCAATCTTGGGAAGGTGAAGGCCAACGCTATCGTGGCCCGTGGTGGGCGCGGTTACAATGGAACGGAACTGAACGCCTACATCAATCTGTTCACCTATGCGCAGCAGTTCTACGGTAGAAAGTTCTCGGATGACTTTAGGTAAGCGAACAACTTGTCGGTTGAAAAGTGTATGTCGTTCAATTTACTATATTTTTGTTTCCGTTTCGTTCATAGCTTCAGCATGTTTTATTCCATTCCTCCGTATCATGATTTAATCTTTTCCGATGCTACCCGCGGTCTACGAGTGGTCGACGCCGACAAACGATGGTTCGATGCCTATCTTGGTGCGAACTTTATGCGCGCCCGTCGAATCACCGATTGCCATGCAGGTGCGAGTAACATAAGAATTAGTGCCTTCGGTAGCTCGATGTTTGCAGTAGTTACGCTAATCTGGTGGAGAAGCATCTTCTAGAGAAGGGAAAGAAAGCGTTTATTGTTAGTGGCAAATTCCGTCCAAAATGGTAAGCACTAAAGCCGTACGTTACGCACATGGACCAAACAAACGGTTGGATTAGAGGTATGTGTATGGCGGCTACCCGCTACCAACGATTATATTCAAGTTCAGGTCGCCACATATGTATTGGAAAAGCAATCGCCATGGTATAATGACATTCCACGAAAGAAAAAAAACAGTTTAACATAATCGCGATCGTTTAGTTATAAAAAAATCACTCGAAAGTAGTACGTAGTTTGTGTACTGCTGATTTGTAAAATATTCTTTCCAGAACCGTTTTACTATTTACATCTCAATTGAAGATACTATCGAATCTCGAATCCGTCCCGCTGTGTAGTGCATTCGTTGTATTATGTATTTACTTTACGATCAGGTTTGATCAAGTATGTTGTGTGTTAGAAAAGATGTACAAAGTAACGTTCATCCGTCCATTGTAAGAGTATGAAATGCATAACCTTCGCCTTCGCGTCTGTTGCGTAATGTGGGCTAAACTTTAACACTCATTTTTATTTTCCAGCAAAAAGATAAATGCATATCAGCAAAAAAACGTAGTATAATCATGGCATTAACAGATGCTTTTCACACCGCAAATCTTATAAATAGGAGACATTTTTTTAAATAAAAAGATTACAGAAACTACAACCGCTGGAGAACACATTCAAATAATGCTTTTGAGAAAAATGAGACAAACTTCGGACAAACTAGAACTTGCATGCAACACTGAGCAGCTGCTTTCATGATGACACATTTGAAGAACGGTTCCAGAACAAATCCATTAATCAATTAAATGCATATAATTTCCACACGTTTATTAAAAAAAACAAAACTGATGTTGAAAAAAAAAACAAATCGATTATAGTGTGATATAAACCAAATAAGAGAAACCAAATAATACGGGGGAAATGAGACAGAAAATTGCTGAAATGTATGATTTTGATCATAAGTTTGTGCATAGTTTCATATTTGCAAAAATAAATTAATCTTGTTCGCTGAAAGGGATTTTTGGATACAATGCCTTTTTATGCACGGAAGAGCTAGTGCTTAGTAAAAACATTTCAGAAGAGATGGTCAGAAAAGGTATCTTGATGGACACCAGAGTTGATTTTTTATCTTTTTGGCGTAGCAACCTATATCAGAAACTGTCCAGATGGGTTGATGTTGGTACCAATGCTGTTAAAAGATGTTACATGTTACTGTTAACCAATACACCACACCAGCGACCAGGGTTCAGGTCCGATGGCTTAGGACGTAGGAGAGGGAGAGGCTCCTCGGAATATTGTTATATAACAACTAAGGATCAAATCGCGGCGAACGTTACCTTCATCCTCTCATAACGAGTGTAGATATGGTAGGCAATAGTCTGGATGATCTGGGAGTTGTACATGCCACAAAATTTCTCCTTCGTGGCTGGCCCCTGTAACCAAACAATCGAAAAAATAATGGTGATCATTTGTGGGAATACTCCACGATCTAAAACTGACGGGGTATGATAGGGATACATCTGGGACATGAGTCGAATATAGCGCAGATAGTGTTAGTGAAGCTACGACAAAAAAGGTGACACGCTGGACTGTCCCGAATAGTCCTCTGCCGTCTTGGTATGGATGAATGGATGGAGTGTCGAACATGACGTCGGACACATCCCAGTCTCACCGGCAAGGCGATTGACTCTGCTGTTTGCTGTTCACTCTAGAGGGTGTAATGCGGAACTCGGACGGGCTTCGAGGCACATATCACGTTCCTGGGCCTCGCGGATGACATCGTCGGATGGACAATCTGCTGCGGTGTGCGAGGCGTTGAAACAAGTAGCCAGAGTTGGCCTGGGATCTCGAGGTGGTAGAGGAATTCTTCGGACAACAACAGAGCAGCGAAGTCCGGAGACAAATTGTTCAGAGGATCGTACCTACTACGGGCTCCAAACTGCCGAGTCCAATCCCGCACGAAATGTCCGGTGGTCCTGTACGCACACGTGCCTGATAAGAGGACGCTAATGCCCGGCGTGGAGGAGGAGAATGAACCAAACGTCGGTGACGAAGGCCGGAATACGATGTCATGAGGAACCGGCCGGACTCCTGTCCCACTCGGAAGGTGCTTCCGTTCGGCACGAGGCGCAGAGAGCTCGTTGGCGATGGATTAAGTGGAAGTGGCCCAGGCCAGCACGACGCCCTCAATCTTGAGCAAGCCAAGGAGAGAGAGAAAGAGAGTGGTCTCGGTGCATCGGAACCCATTCGCAAAGTGTCGTTCACGTGAGGACAGAAGCTGAGGGAGTGAAAGTTCAAAAGCGTGCTAAGCGTGATTGTGTTATAAAAATTCAAATCGTAACCGTGCCGTGCGTGCCTGGTGCTTTCTTGTCCTTTACGTCAATGATTAGAAAATTGGTTAGAAGTGCTCGACGGCCGTGGTGCCAAATTTGGCCTCCGCAACTACGCTCACCGG
>JXXA01013174.1:0-13087 GCA_000956255.1 Anopheles punctulatus | reverse complement strand
GTTTACCGGGTCTCAACTTTACCTGCACACAATTTGTTTTCGGTCAGCCGGCCAGTTCCAGTCCGGGCCGACCGAAATATGCCAACCAATAAAGTCCAAAGTAATGCGACAATAAAATGCTGCTTGTTTTGTGTGCCGAGCACCGTGAGAATCTGATACGAGCCTGCTTTCGTTTGTCTGCTTTGCTCGATAGCGGTCGGTTGGAGTTTCTAAATTTTCCATCCCGATCTCGCCTTTGGGAAGGAAACGACAGCGGCAGAACGAGATTTTTCGATAATGGTGAGAAAAATTTACGATTTTTCGATATTAAATGCTGATGAAACTAGAAGGAAGTCGGTGAAAATGGCTGTTGTTTTGCCTAATTAATTCCGGAACCCTTTCGTATGGGATTTATTTCGAATTCAAATGAAAATATTATCAACAGATTTCAGCGGCATTGGGTGTATTTTGCTAGACAATTTATTTAATCAAACACTATTTATCTGCAAATCGGTATCTGTACTTATCTGTAAATACTGTGTAAGACGGATTTAAAAAACTTTGGCGGAAATATGTGGATCTTGAATAAAACAAAATTAAAATGAGGTGTAAATTTAAAAACCTAGCTTAGCCATCGACAAAGACAATTCTTGGTTTAATTTTAACTACTCCTAACCATCTTACGAACCTAATATGTTGCTGCGATGACTGCAACACCTAACGCCACCGTCTACATTACCACTCTGCTCTTCTGATCTGTCCACCATTTGCCTGGTTCAGGTCATGTAACACCGAAACAATGGTAGACACGAATACTTCATACCCATGTACCCCCGCATTGTCCCTCGGCTTAAAACGTCCACTCCAACGACGACAGATGGCCAACACGACTCGCGACAAGACCTGTTTGCTTTGTCCACATTTGTCAGCGCGCCATGCGGCTGACACGTCAGTCAACGGTGACATTCACGCAACGTTGTTGCGCTCACCGTAACCGGTTTACCGTCGTCAGCTTTTGAAGGCTCATCCCACGGAAAACCATTGCAGCATGGTTTCAGATTCCATCGGAATTTGTCTCTTTGCCGTTCGGGGATGGTTTGTATTTGTATTTTTTTTTTTTCAAAGAAGAACACGTTCATGTAAAACGAAAAATTTTGCAAAATGAAACAAAAACCCTTGGGAACATCGTGTTCACTTTTTGAGTAATGAGTTTATGAAAAAATTAAGTTTTTTTGTTCGAAGCTTCTTTGTCTTATGCATTGGTTTTTTTACGTTGATATTAATTGAATAGCAAAGCAAGGAAGATCTTTAGAATCTTTGTTTTTAGAATGCAGATTGTAACGTTTTTGTGATGAAATTTCAATGAATTGCACGCATTCTCTTTCAATTTGCTACCCGTCCGAGCAAGTGGACCCATAATTCTGCGCTTCGACTGAAAAACAAAACACTTCAATGGACTTAAACTTGCACCGTGAGCAAACACCCATCAACGAGCAAACAGGAGAACCTTTTGGGGAGATTTAAAAGACAGTAAATGACATGAAAGGTATGAAGCACACGAGTATGGCTGGCACAGAATGTTATAACTCTATCACTTATTACTTTGCAAACTTTATTAAAAGCGAAAACAGCACCAACACCAGTCAGATATACTTCCAACGCAGCGAACGGATTCCGCGCCTTAACCACAGGAGTGTAAACTTAATACGGACTAATTAGCGACGGTCGAGTTCAAGCAATCGCCTGCTCGACGCTCGCGGCGCCCAGCTTGCAGGATCATATTGAAACACTCTCTCCCATGCACCGTTGCACCGTTGTAACCGTTAATTATAACTTTCCACCATCGAGCGGGATAGCCGCTGGAGCTGGTCGAGCCGGCCCAACTTGCTCAGCCATTTGTTTGTTTTCACCGAACTGAGTGTGCTTTCCACCGGCCTGGCGGCGATAATTAGTAGTTTCTAAATTATCGCCCTCCAGGGTGGTGGCGTCACGTGTGCGCTTGAAAGCCGCACCATCCTCATCGGACGTTTGAATCTGTGCAGCTTCCGAAAACGAACCCGAAGGTGATTCGTGCCGTTTGTGCGAGTGATAGTGTTGAAATCAAGCAGACTATTTTCATTAAAGGATAGAATGATTAAAAGCAAACGATTTTGATTGAACTGGGAGGTGTATGGCGAGCGTAGTGCCTTATTATTGAGCCTTTTGAAGTCACTCAAAAAATAGTACTCTGAACAAATAATAATCGAAAACATCAAAGGCTTCTCGGTGCAGGAAATCCAATCAGAAAAGCACCATTCTTTCAATGAATTTAAAACGTCATTTTGGTAATTGTAAATAGTTTCTAAATTAATGTAGATTCTCCATAAATCAATCCAAAAACATTATCTATGGAAGACGTACAGAAAGCATTTAGTATAAAAAAATAAAAAAATAAAAGACCCACAAAGACATTTCTTTCAAAAAGTTTGCCTAAAGGCTCATGAAAGCTCAGCAAAAAAAATCATAATAATAACTCATGTTGCTACAGTAATCAACCAACCTGGCGGCAACTGTATATTTAACCATTCTCGCTAATTTACTTTTTATTTCGGCAGCTCATTTACGCAAAGCCACCCCAGGGTGGTCAAAAGATTCCGGAGATGATTAAAAAAAAATGCCATTCCATTCCACGCCACCCGTTGGCCGTTTTATTTTGACTAATTTTCCCTCATTTTTCACATGCTGCCGAACGGTGGCGAATCTCACCCCATTTTACACCCACCCTCCCGAGCATCACCACCAGTGCTGCTGGTCCTTCCGTTGCTCGAAAAAGCAAACAGACAAAACGAACGTCCGGTACCGCAGCACAGACGCCGTCCAACGTGCGCTCGAAAGTTTTCGAATTGTTTTCGAAGCAAATTAATGACAACAATTTTCTTGCCGCTTGTTAGCAACGTAATTCCGGTGGTGTCCTCGGGAGCAATGCGGAAAGAAAAGAACGTAAGAAGAACATCAATAAAAAAAAACAAGCAAACAGAGACACCAAAATGGGCGTACTGGCCTGCTGTCTTCCAGCCCAAGACAAAGCGAGAAAAAGACAAAGCGAGCGAGGAAGAGAGGGAAAATAATTAACCGAAAACAAAACACTGAACGGCAAACAAACCAGTCCCTGGTACCAAGGGATCGAAGCAGTGATCCCGACGAGGAGCAGAGGATCCAAGGGTCATCCACCCGACCGACACCGGTCATTGTAATGTCCTCCGTATCGAGTAGTCGACGGCTTTGAGGGAAGGAATTCGTCCGTGGGTGTACACGCCCACCTACTCGCCCGTTGCATGCAAATGAAAGCAAAATTGGACACTTGGCAGAAGGCAGGGTCCCGGGTCGGGAAATGATCCGGATCCGGAAGAACCCCTAAACCCGGTCAAGCGAACTATGAAGAATGGAACAATATCTCTACTTGCTGCTCATTCCCCCGCCGTTTCTTTTCCTTTCTTCCATTTTCGGATTTTTTGTTCTCCCCCTCCCGAAACGCGGCCGGGAGTGTTTTGCTGTTAATGAAATAAATTTGCTACCCAACTCATCCATCTTTTGCTGCGTTTTCGCCGGTGGGGCAGATAGGACACCCGCCATAAAGCTGCCAGCAGTCTGCTCTAGTGAAACATACCTCCCGGCATTCCCAAGAAGCTTCCGACGACGGTTCGGACGAAAGACAAATGCTGATGAAGACCTGCGTCGTGGTAAATATGCAACAAATTTGCGCCACCAGCGTGCGCCACCGTAAGCAGCGCGGAAGCTTGGTGCTCAGAATTTTTATGTACCACTCCGAGCTCGACTCCACGGACCGGCCGTAATGGTGCACCATCATGTACAACCACACGGATTGCGGTACAGGTCTTTTGTCTTTCCATCGAGGTTTTCTTGTTCGGTTTATTTATTTGTTTTTTTGGTGCTCTTTCTGGTTCCATTTTTTGCCACAAACTCGGCTCATTAATCATCCCAGCCTACCCGAAACGGTGGGCTCAGTTCCATCTGGACATCCTTACGAACTGCCACCCTCGGTTGATGATGATGACGCCACTGAACGATACCACCCCGCTAGGTCATGAAATGAGATGAAAAATGAGCTCTTGTCCAGCTGGTGCAGGTCTCACCTTGGCTTAAATCTGGGCGGTCATAACGTTAGCTTCTGGGGACCATGGGTATTGTTTTTCACCCACACAGAGCACCCCCAGAATTCCCCCGACGCGGGGGACACCGCGAAATGATGGATTCTAATACTCAACCGTGAGGCCGCACGCGAGGGGCGAGACAGCGATTTAGGTTGCAAATTTATGACTGCACTTCCGGTGGCGGCGGCGTTTGAGTGAAACAATTCATCACAAAATTAAAACCGCTCGTCAGAACAACCCGGTGACATTTTGCGGAGGGGTGGGTTTGGGTGTGATTTTTTAATTTCTTAATGCTGGTCACTTAATTACGGCCAAAATCAGGTGAAAAAAATTATTTAAAAGCTGAAAAGACGCGAATAACGTTTTAGAAATGGTAATTTTATGACAGTATTCACATGATTTTATAACCCTATTGCTTCTGATCAGTTTGAGTCGTTCTGAGTAGTTTGTCAAATTCGAATGGAAATTTTTTTATAGCCTAAAAAAAATAGGCTATAGACTTCGGCAGAAAAATTTCTGTAAGAGGATCTTCGACATAAAATTGCAGTGAATGTTAAATAGAATAGAATAGAAACCTTCTTCAAAACATGTCCATTAGGCATTAATTTCAGCTGAGTTAAAATTTCTACCATTTATTTAAAAAAAAAAACTTCCAACTTAATGGTCCCGAGCACATACCCGACACATCGAGTTCGTTATCATGCTCAGAAGTAAAATAAAACATTTGCATAATCGGATACAAAACCCATTTTGCCGAACCGGAACGAGTTCAAAATAGTTTTGTTTACAAACACTTATAGTCAACAGTGAAACAACACCTCCTTCTAACAGCGCTTAATCCTCATCACAACAGCACCCAGCAACCTCGGTTCCCGGAATCATCAGTATCCTTTTTTTTTGCAGCAACGAGCCGCGTGTTCTCTCCGTAAGCTAACAGTTAACTATTGCAAGTTTCATCTTGATTAGCCTAGGTTAAAATCCAACGCTGCGGCAAACGGGGAAAAAAAACTTTACCACATCTTACTTACTGCAGCCCGCGGCGAAGGCTTCGGAAAATGTAAGCCAAACTCCAACAAAGCGCAAACTTTGCTTGCACCGCTCGTTCTGCTTCTCGCTTTTCCAATGGTGCCAAAAAAGGAGAAAGAAAAACTAGCGCTGGAAAATGGATAAAAGCGACACCGCAGTGCTACCCGGAACGGGTTAGGGCGGAGGACGAACCGAAATCCGCCCGCGCACAAACCGAGCGAACGAACGCCGCGAGTGAGCCGCTATCGGTGTGACTTATACCCTCGTCGCCATAACGACTTCGCTGCGTGTAACGAGTGCCCGGTGCTGGGAAAAGTGCTCTTATCTCTCAGCTGACTCTTATCCGGACACGCCGACGGAAAGCGATACCGACGCTGTTGCGCTCGAAGCGCACTTCAGCCACCTGGGCTGCGCGCGTACGCCACCAACTTTTGATTACTATTATTATAAAACATTAAATTGAAAAGTGGGATTATGGTAAACTTTTAATTTAAATTGTTTTCTTTACACCGCAGCGGCACCAGCACCACTGCACGCTCTGCTTTCGATGAAGAGAGTTCGCGTATGGTTGGGTTGCAGGGTAAATGTGTGTGTGTGTGTGTGTGTTTGTGATTTTATTTTCCTTCTTTTATGTGACTTTCCGGTTTTATTAAATGCCGGAAAGTATGCCGGAGAAATCCGGTACAGTACCTGTTCGAAATCCGCAAAAAAGGCAATATCGTATGACGATGCGCCAAGTTTATTCTTGTGAAAGTAGTGTTGAGTACGTGGAAAGCAAAAACTTTTTCCCCGGTCACGCAGAACAAAAGTTGTTAGGGATATTTCATAATCTTCATGACATGTTTGTGTCCCACGGTATTCCAAAATATTCCCAACGGTTACATGTAATGGAAAAACTACCAGGGCTATAAGATTGTTCAGCAAACATTGGATTCTGGAACACACCACTTAATTTTACGAATTTCAGATTTCTTAATATTTTAAGTATTTTTCCAGAGAGAAATTTCAAAACATATTGACTTATTTTTACTCGAGATTTGCAAAAACAAACGAAATGAAACATGTTTTGTATAAACTGTTGATCATTAAATTCAAAAAAAAAATTTGGTTCAAATTACAATATTTTTGATATTCTACAATTTTACCATTTTAACGCTAAGTTTAGTTGTTCATTGTTGTCTTGAAGAAAATCTTACAAATAATACGAATTTTTACGAGAGTATTATCAAATCAACTTCTTTCCAGTTTTCAAATCGGATGTTATTCACGATTACAATCTGATGTAGAAAAAAATCTCACTCATTTACCAAACCTCGATTAAACCCTCGATGTTCAATCATCCCTTAACTCCTAGGTTTTCCCATTGATTGGCTCTCTATTGTCTGTACCTGAACAGAACACATCACACTATAACACCGCTCTGCTGCAGCTGTATTTAATCAAACGAATAACGATGCAGCTTAACGTCTGCATGTACCTGACTTCAACTACATGAGCCTGCTTTCTGGTGTAGCTACACCAACCTAACCAAAAGAGTTCCTGGAAATACCCAGAGAGGTGCGCTTATTTCGCGATCACCACCAAGAGCACGCCAATTTGGCGAATTGCTTCATTTCCACACCAAACCGGTCTTATCGCACGTTCCAGTGGACAGGTGGGCCCGGATCGTGCCCGGATCTTTTTCCCCAAGCGTTGCCAGTTGCGGAAGGGTACAAACAAAAAACCAACCTCCCACAAGCGGTGGACTTCACTTTTCCACTACAAGTGCGCGCTCGCGTTTGCGGGCGGTGTTGTTTTGATTTCGTGAGTTTTGCCGGATGAAATCAATTGCCCTCAAAGCGCTCTCGAATGAAAGGGCACAGTCAGGGTCTAGCGTTCGCGCGAGTCGCGCCTTTACTAACGCAGACCTCAATTAAATGCACAGACCCCAAAGCGTCATTTAGGAGGCTAATAGACTTACCACTATTGCCAAAGCAACGGTCTCTCGCATCGCACCATCGGTCAGTTTTCGCTCTCGGTGCAGCAATAGATATTAATTCCGGGAAATGTGTTCGTACTTGCAACTCCGAGCGCACTGGTGCTGGTCACAATGTTTATATATCCGACCGGCGGAGTAATTTGTACCAAGGCACGAACATGAACGAGCACTTTATCGTTGGCATGGGCACGCGCGGACTCTAGCAATGTATTCTATTACACTGCCGCCTTTTCCGTTCCGGAAAAGGAAGCAAATCAGGTGAGCTTTAATGGATTGAAGCGTACAGTATTGCTTATTTTTCCCTTTTACTATTCTTTTTGGCACAGCAGTCATCTTTCACGAAAAAAACAAACACATACAAACTCCTACACACACACACACACACACACATGTCTGCCAGGGCATAGAAAATCTTCCACTTGGTAACCAGCCTCAGTGCATAAGCCGTATTGTAGGGAAAATAATTAATGGAGTTTCCCAGCGATGGCGGCAACATGAACCTCCCATCTCGTGCCGGCCGGCCAGACCGTATCGTGCCGTAAACATTCATTAGCTTTACGAGCGCTCCGGGAGCCCAAAAACCGCATCGCGTCCTTCATTGCATGCACGAACACATACTCATTGCACTACCACCACCAAGCGTGGCCCCCAAAACGCGCCCGATCAAGTGCATTCGCTGCATGCGTGGCCCATTTCGCGTTCACCAAACGAGCGGGAGAGACGAAATGGGCGAAACTTCAAACATATGACCACCATTTGCAATTGCATCCCGCGCAAACCTGGGTGGCTCCGCGGTGCGGCGTTGCGGGAGGCGGTTACCGAAATGAAATGTTAAATTTTTGATGCCGAGTTATTGTTGTGCATGGGTTCCATTCAATTGAATTTTATATTAGCTTCGTTATTATCATGGTTATTGCCGCTATCATCATCATTATCATAATACTTTCGCTCGTAATAGTGGACGCGCCACACAAAATGCTGCTCGTTTGGCTGCACATTCCCGCACCGGGAGGGACTATCGAGCTATTGTTTTTCGTGGTCGTCGTGGTTGGTTGCACTAATCGTTCCCGCCGGGGTTCGGAATGGAATGTGCTCAACGCTTCTCGAATCCAATGACAAATAGTGTTCGCCATGGCTGCAGGCAACAGATGACCAAGCGCCGAAAGATGTTTGGAATGCTAAGGGTCAAGTTTGAAAATGTTGCCCAATATTTGTTGAAGGCGTGATCAGCTTGAGCTTGAGGTTAAGAGCACTTTGAGGTTAAGTTTCAAGTAACTCATAAACAATACGTATTTTCAGGCTCATATTCGTTCAAAACGGATCGTTATCGTTTTACTATCCTTCGTTGACCAATGATTTTGAAAAGGACTACAAGGAAACTTCCACAGACCGAGCTCAAGCTGTAGAAATTAAAATGCATTTTTTATCAATCGATCTTACTTCGAAAACCCACCAAAACCCGCATCAACAAACAGAGTGTATTTATGCTATTTCCAGAATGTTTACCCATTAGTTTTGATCCCCAGATCGGAACAATACTACCACACATCATCAGCAATCGTGCACCGGTGCACAAAAGCTACTTGCTACAACACAGCTGAAGGTTTCGATCCGCTCGGTTATCGCCACATCGTTCCTGAGAACGTACCGCATTAGTCCAAGTTGCCATCCTTCCGCCACCGCTAGCAACAGGAGCCTTTCATCTAATCACATTGAAAGCATCCCTTGTTTGTACGGCCAGGATTTTCGCCGGTCCCAAAGCCATCTGTGTATGTGTGTGTGTGTGTGTGTGTGTGTGTGTGTGTGCAGGGCAGTAATTTACATATTTTAAACTACCTGCTACACAGGAAACGAAACAAATACGGCTTCGACAGCCCGCATGTGCAGATGAAATTTTGATTGCTCCCGTTCACATAAACATTCCGGTACGGTTCGACCGCTGGGCAGTGCCTGGAAATTGATAACGGAGGGACACAAAACCGGACGGGACGGGGCATTCGTTACAAAACAGATAAACAACCGGAATCTACGATGCGACCAATATGCCTACGGTGCAAAGTCAACTAGGTTTTCATTGCCACCGCATGCTTTGGCGAGCAAAATAATAAAAGGCTGATCTCGGAGGGGTTGTAGCGGGCATGGCAACAACACCGACCCAATAACGATAATGTATCAACAACCGGATAAACAGACAGCGGCCCGGCTCGGTGCGCTAACAGCCAGCTTAAGAACGGGCCCTGCACGTGGCCCGAAAATACAAGCCACAAGCCAACCCATAGATACGATTTTTATTCCACTTTATTGCCGAGCGAAAACTTTTCCCGAGGCCATGAGATTGAAAACCGAACTGACTTTTACGTACGCACCGTATGCCGTGTCGTGTGGTTCCAATCATCTGCCACGAGTCATGAGTTGAAGCTTCTCCCAATCCCCCGTTTGAATGCTCGCGGGTTGGTTCCAGAATGTGTGTGGAAATGAAATTTCATAACCTCTTCCTTTGCGCGTCTCTCGTCAACTCGTTCGAGGCTTGAGTTTTCGGAGGAAGTGGAAGATTTTTTACACACTCTCTCTCTCTCTCTCTCTCTCTCTCTCTCTCTCTCTCCCTTCTTCTTTCGTCTGTCACGGTAATGCCTTCCGGACGTACATAAATCATGCAACGCCTTCTACGCCGTTTACAAGCGTCAGACGGGGCGTTGCTGCAGGAGACCCGTTCGTACCCGCCGCGGTAGCTGTGTCGCTCGTCGTCTCGCGAAAAGCTCACCTAAAACTGGCCGGTGGCTATTTGTCAACCGTGGCTGATGAAACATATGACCCGCCGGGCGCTCGGTGAGCAATCTCACCGTACGGTGCAATAATAAAATGATTTATTTCGCCCATACATCTTGCGCCTAACGCCACGGCATTGCTTGAGCCCAGGGAACCCAGTGCGTAACGCTGCAGCAAACAAACGGTTGCCTTCCATTACAACGCCTGCCAGCAAATATGTCTTTGTGTTCTGCTGGATTCTTCAGCTTTCCCCATTCCCTTGTGCGGTTCTTGCAACCACGCTCACTTGCTGGCATATTTGTTTTCCATTCCCCTTCCTTGCGGGCGCAACGTAAATTGGATCCCTCTTATCTCGCCGAACAACGGCGGTGAACGCACCGATTGTAAACAACAATCGCGACAATTATACGACACGCTGCGTAGGTTGCCCCGGCCCACGGCCCAAAATCCGTCCGATTGCGTCATTCGAAGAAACTGTTCTCAGCGCCATTGTTGCGTTTCGGGTGGAACGGCTTATGCAACACACGAGTGAATGACTTAAGTTCCTCACAACGACCACAATCGTGTGAGTTGGTGTGTGAGTGAGTTGCTTGTGAAACAATAAGCCTGCTGCCTATTATCTAGAGCAGCGAATTATGTCATGCGGTTGACTGCCGCTTAGTAGACAGTGTATTAGTCTCTAACCAGGTGAATAGGTTAAATCTACCAGCAAACGTTTTGTACTATAGTACAAATGATTCACTGACATTTTCACACATTTTGTTCCAGATAAACTTGCCCATTTCTCAAGCTTTTGTTGATGCACAAGCTATTAAATCGTTTTTTAACTTAATTTTGTAATAAAAACTGTGGGCCAAAAGTGAAGTACCAGGCGTCTCCATTTACTTCACAACTCAACCAAAAACCATGCGCCTCCATCGTGAGCAGTTACTTTTTTTTTACTCCACCGAAGTAAAAAAAATTATCATTAAAAAAATAATTTAAAAAATCACCGCAGCTGTGTCTATCTGTCTAAAATTAATGGCATGTCAAAGCGGAGCGGAACCAAACGCACAAAAAATCTTTAAGAAGCTTAATTTTAAGCCCTTTGATGATGGTAACACCGACACACGGCTATGTTACCAAACCACACCACGCTCACCCGTGGGCTATTAGGCATGAATTATGGACTCGTTCAGCTCGCGCGCATAACACTTTTGTCAACACGCTGCTGTAACTCACCGCTCAGCGCAGTTCGCGCGGAAGCGAAACTTGCATCGATAAATTGCAGCTCAAGCGCGCTGCGCCCCGGGTCACATTAGGCCGACAGGCGCTAAAAGCAGCAGAGAGGTGCGATGGAATGAGCAGCACGAGAAAAAAAAATTGCTTGACCCATCGTTGTACACGGGAGATGCAGAGGTGTAACGAGGTTTTTTTTTGTGTGTGTTTGAGGCACCACAGTTTCCAGTTAGGCAAACATTTTCTCCAACTTGCTCCGATGGTTGGCGAACACAAGAAAAAAGTCCAGAGGCCTGGCAGAATTATCCACAACGAGCTGTACATCCGGCGTAGTTCACGCTGGAGGTGTTTGTGTTGCAGTCGTGTGATATAATCAAAATTTATCGCAGCGAATATGTCTGCCGCGCAGCGCTAGGCTCACCTAGCTTTCACGTCCGTTTTGGGGTTTCCATTTTTTTTTTTGGCTACATACAGTTTTCTACTTCATTGCTTCTGTCCCCTGCACGTGGGAGCATGTGGTGTGATCCACTCCGCACGGCTTGCATCATCATCGAGCCCAGGCCCAAGCAAAAAGGGTACCGGGAACTTTGGGCACCACTCTGTCAAGGGTGTTTCAGCTGATGCGTACCATAAATTTCATTTTATGACAGCAGCATCAGTGTTTCCGAGAGCTCACTCGCTTCTTTTTTAAATATGTGTTTGTCGGCTCTCCTTTCACTCTTTCCCTGTGGTTTCGTTCGCCAGCCACCGTATCCGCTAATACTCGCCGCATGTACCGTTCGTTCCTCATACGCTCATCATAAATTATGCTCCACCCCCGTGGCCCTCCTGGCAAGCGTGCCGCCGCTGGCGAGGCTTTATTGCCACTGATGGATTAGTTCCGGAATCATGGAAGCGGTTAAAGTGTATCTTTCGCCCCTTCGAACGGCAAACGATGACAGAAGCGCATCCCAGTGGTCCTAATTACCGCCGCAGTTTTGCGTCTACGTGTGTGAGTGTGTGAGAGAGTGGAGCGGTTGGCAGCAGTGACACTGCCGGCTGAAAAGACGAGTGAAAAAAAACACACACTGCCCAACTGCCGGCTGTTACTCGAATGTGCAAATTCCTCTACCGACGAGACGAGCTCCGTTGCGGAAATTGGATCCACCGAGAAACACCCGTTGGATATCTCAGCCCATTTAGGCTGCTAACCAGCTTGCTCTGCTGGGCGGCTGCGTGAGATGAAAATTAATGGAAAAACTAGCTCCACCGCGTAACCGTAGGCCGGTACTTTTGGTTAAACGAACCGTTTTCGGTTCTTTGATGAGCGGAACGGGAAATAGGCTAGACAAAAGATGCACGTGCAACATTGCAACCGAACGAGGGCTCTGTTATCTTCTATCTGGGAAATTCATCAGCTGAACGTTTCCCAAACGTTCGTGGCTATTACTTCAATTATTCCTACGTAAGATAGTGCCAAAAGTGATCAGGATGTTTTTTCGTGCCATTTACGTCTCAAATTTAGTAGCACATGTTTAAGTTTTGAGTGTTGAGCTATTGTTTCCCAATTATACGATGATTAAATCAAAGAGGCTTTTTTTTTGCTTATGTCCCATATTCATTTTGAACAAATTTTATAAACGAAATAAATATTAAAAGTTACAATAATGCAAAACACTAAACTCTCCTGCACGAATGACAATAAATATAAGAAAATTTTCAGTCGACAATATAAATATTTTCAAAAAATAATATAAATATTTTTAGAACTCTTATTAAATAAACAAAATTGAAAGAAAAGTATGTCATTTAAGATTGAGCATTAAAAATGGACCTAGCGTGAATTATCTAAGTTGCAAATTATCTAAAATAATTGAACTCCTTTGTCATATTATTCTAGTGTTCAAGCCACCAAAGTAAGCAAAGAATCCACCTTAGCATGGTGTAAGTAAATTGTTTTGAATTTCCTTGATTAGTTGTTATTACTTCC
>JXXA01013171.1:0-12011 GCA_000956255.1 Anopheles punctulatus | reverse complement strand
CCCGCTACGACAGCAATTCTGTCCGTGTTTGCATTTCTCTTTCTGATACCGTTTGTGGTGGATCCCGCGATATCGACGATCGTGGCCGACTACGATCCGATCCCGGTGACGTGCGTCGTCACCGATCACGTGTACGCGGAGGGTATGCGCAACTGTACGTGGAGCTCCTGCCGCGAGGGCTGCACGACCGCCGCCATCCGGTGCCATCAGCTGCTCGTCAACTACACGAAGGTCGCGTACCACGAATGGCACACGCAGCCCCGCGACCTCGACAGCATCGAGTGGGACGTGATGGACACCAAGTTCCTCGTGAACACCGAGGGCTGCGGGTATCCACCGCGGGTGAACTGTTCCGAGTTTGCAAAGCAGTACGGGTAGGTACCGCAGGGGAGCTACGCAGTAGCACGCAGCACCCAGCTCATGGAAGGACCCGGCTCAACTTCCCACCGTTTCCATGCTTCTCGCCCCCTACTCGCAGCTACGCACACGTGGGTGAACCGTTCCCATGCTACTACAGTCGTGCCTACCCGGAGATAGTCGTCGCACGCTACTCCTGGGATGACAATCTAAAGCACCTGATACTGTCGCTGATCATTCCGAACGTGCTGTTCGCCGTGTCGATCGGTGTGCTGAGCTACTGGTATTGTCCTTGCTGTGATAAAGCCTGCCACAAGTCGCCTCGGGTCTACGCGGAGAAGTATCCTACGAAAGAGAAGTAAGTCGTGTGGTAGCCCGGTAGCCCGGTAGCTCGGTAGCCGGTTGGTCCTGGCGGGGCCGAGAACATTGCAAACCACCGTTCGTACACGCCCATACACCATCAGTACCACACACCACGAACCGTACCACACACGCTGCCTTGCGCTAGTTCACTAGGACCTAGCGAAATCGCCCTGCCCTCACCGCACCCACATCCACTCACTAGCGCACCCGAAACACACAGTACATCTTGCGCATCTCTCATCGCCGAATCACGAAACACACGTGCACACAGCCACACGCACAGACTCCGTGATCCGGGTGTGGGATGCGATCACTCTGTGTCGTTTGTTTGTGTCTGTATGTGCGCCGAGAACGTCGCCCAGCTCGCCGGACACTCTCTAAACTACGTTTCTCTAACCTCCCCGCCATAGCTCCCTCGATGTATGTGTGCGCTAAACGCGCTTGTGTGTTAATCGATTAAGTATTCGCTTTATGATTTACGAAACTCTTTCTCTACATTGCCATTGATTCTTCACACGCCTTTTCTCTATCGCCTTCACTACTGTTTGTCAACTATTGCTGTAACGTTTCTAACGATCTCTACCACTGCACAGCCCTGTTTTCCCCGGCTACGGTCGGTAGTTTAATTCTTTCTAGTTGATTTACTGTACTCAACCAAAACCCTCATTACCATACGGCTCTATTTTACATGCAAACGACATTCAAACACGATTGTTTTGTTTTTTTTTTTTGTTTTACTACATGCAACTCATACCCCATTTTGGTTTTGGCCCAAGCAGGCCCTGCGTAGCCAGCATTACACACGGGTGCCGATCATCATGTGGCGGTCATGTTGTACGCTCCATTTCATACAATTTTGCAACCGGCAGTAGTGAAAAGTGTGTGTTTTGGTTTCGTTTTGATTTTGCTGTCACCTTTTCCACATCTCACACCACTCGTTGATGATGCTCATAAGTGCTTCTTCTTTTTCCCTGTATTTTATAGCAAACTTCTATGCCGTAGTGACGATGAGGAAGACGAACTAGACTACTGAACAAACGCACACACACACACACACACTCACACTCTCACACGAAAACACACAGTTTACAATTTTCACCAAAAGCAGCAGCCGCGAGTTTTTTTGCGTTTTGACTCTACACACACCAACACCAACAACCCTCACCTTGCCCCCGCCCCACAGTACGCACAGAGTACGAGGAATTTACCCAAGAGTTGTATTGAATATTGTTAGGTTTCCGTTTTTTTTTTGCGTTTCCTATACCACACAGTAACTTACACTCCACATCCCGATCTTTCTCTAGATGAAGTTGGTTATTTTTAAACTCGTTAGTTTAGTGGATTTGTTTTGTTTTGGTTCCATTTTGTTGATGATATACATACCGTCACGGCGACACAGTCACAGTGAGCAGAGCACATATACACACAGAAACACACACACACATATATGGTATTGCAATCATCAGCAAAATCAACAGGACACCCGGGATGCGTTACGAAACTAGTAAATAAGCAAACCATAGCCAAGTTACTTCAAGCTTATTTGCTTCAAAACCTTCCTCCCTTCGAACGAACCATTCCCTTCCCACGTGCATGCCGGCTGAGCAACCCGTCTGCTTTGCTGCTCTCTTACTGATCGTTACTGAAGATATACTTATAAATAGAAGATTGCATATAGTCATACGCTTTTAATCGCTTAGCGAGGCTGCACCCTCCGCGGGCTGTACGATGTGGGCCCGGGCCATTGTGTGCGTTGTCGCAACGAAGGCTAAGCTTTAGTGAGCCCTCCGGACTAGCTGTTAAATACATGTGTAATAGGTTTCGGCAGGCGTAATTCGGTAGCGAATGTAAATATTGTACAGAAAGATGTACAAACCAGCAAGCAAAGATTTATTGCGCCGTTTAGGGAGCCGAATTGCTGAATGGTCGTTGCTTCGGGCACGACCGTGTACATACATTTGACGGCAAAAGCAAACAAATTCTTAAGCATCCTAGCCATGTGTTGTCAACCTGATTCTGTTGCCGTATTGAGCTGTATTAATTTAGCCTGTGGTAAAAAAAACAAACCCCATACAACCACGATCGTTCCGATAAACCATCCGGAAGCATCCGTGCGAAACAAAACTGCATTTGTCCGGGGATTGCACGGTTGCTTTGCCAAAAGCTACAACTCTCCTCTAAAGCAAAGGAGAGCAAAACATTTGCAATCGCTTCGAACGCACCCGTAACTCACCCAGTTTTGCCCAGTTTTCGCTCGCCCGCTATTTTAAACTAGCTTAAACATTTTCTACTTCTTCGATAGTTTTTTTGTTTGTTTATATCTAACGTTCTTGAAACCTCCCATCACACCCCCAAATAGCCCCGTTGAGCGCGCTCTGATCTCTAATACATTTCTTCTGTTTTCCTTTCAAATTTACATTCCCACTTCCTTCAACAAATCAAATATAAAACAACCCGAAACAACTTTTCCCCCATCCCGATCCGCGCGATCGTGGACCGGCAAACTGAATATATCCTGACCCATTGCATCAACCGTACCTAACCAATACGACCATGTGTGTAAAACAACACCCACACTTTCAACACGTCGCGTGCTCACCACACCACACCAAACCTTCCCCCAACCGAATGGCGCCACCCAAAGGAAGGAGTCGTGGAAAATTGAGTATCCGCAGGAGTTCATCGACAAAATGTGAACACGCGGGGCACGCGCATCAAAGACGGCGGGCCGGCAGAACGCGGTAAGTTCTGCGCGGTAGATACAGCCTACGGCCCACACCAAATCACGTCGGCACCATCATGCCGGCACCACGCCCAAACGAGTCGCTTCTACGCCACATCGGCTTCAACGGTGCGTCAGGGCGGCATCACACCAACAGGGGATCAAACAACACGTGCATCAACCAAGTGTTCCGCGGACAGTGCGTCGCTAGCGTTGATGTGTTGCAGGAAGTTTGGTTTTCTGCTTTCGATTCGTGCTCCCTAGCGTAACCGAAAATGGAAGCCGAAGGACGGTGGTAATCATAATTGCTAGTTAAAATGCCGCTGTTAATTCTGATCTGATCGTCAGCCCCGCTCGTTAGTCGCAGATCGTATTTTTCGGGCGAATGTTGCTATTTTCTGTGTTTTTCTTTTGTCTACAACACACATTCATATACACACACGCGCCGCTCTAGAAGGAGAGTCGGAGAAAAGCAGCTCCTCTTAGGGCAGTTTTTATCGTTCCCACGTTATTGTTATTTCGATACGAAACTGTTAAAATGTAACGGCTAAATAGTCTCTAAACGAAAAGAAAGCAAAGAAACGACAGTCAAAGCCGCATTGCAGGGCGAAGCTAATTTCGATATTTGTATCCTTTTTTTTCTTTGTCAAACAGCTTCAGTCGAGAAGAAAATTAATGAAAAGATATAGCGAAATGAAAAAAAAACAACTATCAACAAAAAAAACACACTCCACACACAAACACAAAAGCAAAGAAAGCTAAACCAGCTTAAATCATAACAAAATAACGTCAAGACAACTCTAAACGCGAAACAAAAACATGCCCGTGAGTTTGAAATGCTTTATCGATCAATCTTTGATATGAAACCTAGCACATCTAAAAACTTTGTACATTTTTGAATAAACCTAATATATTTATGAAATATAGAGCAATGCTTGAAAGACAGAACCAATCGGGCCAGTGGACTGTGCACTGTGTACTAATTCGATGACGGAAGGAAGGAAAGAAACTACTCACCTTCAGCTCCTCCTGCCGGCGGTACGCATGGAGCATCATCTGCTTCTTGGCGTCCTCTGTAATGACCGGTTCCCGACCCGGTGCGCCTTCGTTCAGCTTCGCCAGCTTGACGATGATTTTGGTCTTCTCGTTCGGGCCAACTATTTCCCCGAGACGCTTGTCGGGGAGCATCATTTTCCCGGCAAACCACAGCTGCACCTTCGCCGGTTCGATTACCTCCAGTGACGCCTTACATGGAAATTGGGATATCGTTACTGGAATTGTCTTCGGAGCCAAAAGACGACATGATACGCTTACCTGCGTGCCGGTCAAATCCTCCGTGTTGTTAAACTCCATCCGAATCGGATCGTGTGGTGGCAGTTGCATCGGGTAAACGATGGTAACGGCCCCACGCAACAAATTCAGCGCCTCCTGCACGTTTCGCTGCGTAATGCATTTGCCTTCGTCGACGAGTTTTTTCGAAATCATCCCTTTCGCATCCTCGATTGCCTTCGCCAATACGTCTCCCATCTTCGGCTGCGGTTGCCGGCCGTTGCGGCGTCCGACGGGATCACGGTTGAAGCGCCATCCACCGGACGGTACGCACGTGTCGGCCCATTCGTCAACGAGATGCAGCTCCTCGATCTGCTCGTCCGTCAGTCCGAGCATATCCGGTGGCAGCATGGTACCGTGTTTTATCAATTCTTCAACCTCTGCAACCGAAGCACATGAATGAAGCAAGAAAGCTAGAATGCGTATGTGTAAAACAACAGCACGGCTGAACTTACCCGAACACACGCGGCTCACCTTCAGCCGCCCATTGTAAATCGTTCCTAACTCGTACGCGAGCTGCTCAATCCCTATTCCGACGGAGGTATCGTACAGAAATTGGCTTTCTTCGCCTCGTTTTACATGCAAAAGAACCATTTTCTCGTCACGTTCACACAACTGCACCAGAGAGCACACACTCTTGTGAAAAACGGCCAATCGGTCGGTCAAACAAACAGTCACAGAATGAATCGTGGTAGCTAGATTAGCAGCACTATTCGGTACTGTCAAACTCGATAGTCATAGCAACGATAAAACAAAATAACGGCCGGAACAGTCGTTGCTATGGAGACTGGAACTAAGCAGTTGAGGGATGATTTCGCTGCACGCATTAACACAAATGCAATTTCATTATAATTAAAATGTAAACAGCTTATTACATTTGATTTTTAGCTAAAACGATCAGCTACTGAATACACACTGAGCAATAATCATTGCCACATCCACACATATTCGGTCTTAATCTGTCATTTTATCTAGTCTTGATTGTTCCAGTGTGCGTAATATAATCATTCGTCCGTACGGGAAACGATCCAGTTTAAAATTAAACCCACAACTAGTTATGTGTTGTAGTATCCGCGTACGTATCTGATCTTTTTAAGCAGCAGCAGATATGGAATATACCTGTTTTCCAACGTACTCTAACACACAAAAATTGTTCAATTCCATCCGATATTGGCAGGACATATCTCTGATAGCTGGACGAATCATGAAGCACAGATAATTCGGTATGGGTATACATATTTCGACCACCGTATACAACAAAGCCCTTCAAAGAAATTGAGTATAGTTTCTTGTGAAGCAGGAAGCAAGAAGTACGGATTTCTTTCAGCCAATAATGCACATCGCACAGTGGATGTACACTGAATAGCCCCAAACACTGGCTTCCCTATCATTTATTTACAAAATTGATAAATATGATTGTATATCCATAATTTACACACATCCATCTTGTTTGGAGGGGGTGGGGAGCACATCAACTAGTGTTATAAGTTAATAGGAAACGCACGGATCGCCCCCACGGCTATGGTGGGTGTGAGTTGCGTATACTTGTCTAGAACAACTGTACAATATCGTTCGATGATTTGTCGGCAGTACACTGCTTACATGTTGTAAATATCTTTTTACGATCTCCAAGATCGGTACACGTATCCGCACCCGTGCCCCACCGGACGAGGTACGAAGGATTGAACTGCCCCACAAAGGACAGGAAATTAAAACATCCACTTTAAAAAAAAACGAAACAATAAACAAACGATAGATCACCGCGCTGCCAACGTTAACAAGTACAGTTATCTAAGTCTTATCGTCTTAACGAGCCACCGGAAATCACTGTATCTGGATCGGGATTAGAAGTCAGGCTTCATCACATGGTTGTTGCACCGGTATGGGGTTTAGTCTTTTTTTGCAGCATTCCTACACACGTACGTCGTCCGTAATCTTGTCGTTCATCGCATTCGCTGCCGGAACTCTTCCAGCTCGTGGATGCTCGTAGATAGTCTAGCGGAGACAGAAGAGAAAACCGAAACATTAACGAATAAAAAAAACACATACAATATCAACGCGACTCACCTGCCGAATGCATTGAATAATGCCACTATTTCACCACGCTTCAAGCGCAGCGACGGTGCGGGTTGTTTCAATCGCGTCCCTAACCCGGTCTCGACCTTATCGTCGAATTTGCCCGAGAAAAGAATCTTCAGTGCCGTTCCCATTCCCTGCACCTGCAGCTTCCCCCACAACCGGCACTTATCGCACCCGACACAGTCCATAATCTTCGAGATGTTCATGAACTTCTCGCGGAACTCGTGCTTTAGTTTGATGGCCGACGTGCCACCGCTAAACATGGCCGTTTCGTTGAAGTGCGCTGGAAAGCCCTCGATCACGGTCAGCAGATCTTTTACCGCCGTTTTAACCTCCCGATCGTCCTTTTCCAGCCCGGTGAAGTACTCCTCGTTGCGCAGGTACGGTGCCGCCTTGGCAAGCGCGCGTAGCTCAACCAGGTACGCGAAGTACAGGTTGCGCAGCCAATGCGAACCCTCGTTGTCGGTCATGTGCGGGCTGAACCGACGCTCAAACTCTTCCATGTTCGGGCCCCACACGCCGGCCGGTGCGACGAACCCGAGCGAACTTTTCTCCGACAGCAGATAGTTGGCACACAGGTGAATGTTGATGCTCGAATGTAGACCGGAGATCATGCGATAGAACACGCGGTGCTCTAAGCACACCTCATTCCGTGCCATGTCCTGGTAGGGAATCATCGCTGAGTAAGCATTTTTCTTCTTCACCGAATGGGCCCTGCAAACAGGTATGAGAAGCAGCAGAGAAAAGCGTTAAACACAACAGAACTGGGTGGATTTGGAGAGAGCATAATGCTCGGGGCTACTTACTGGAAACAATTCTCTAAGTAAATACTGCTCCAGATGCGCCGCGCTGATTCACCCCGGTAGCCAGTGTAGCGTTCCGGGTTTAGCAACAGATCCACATACTCCGCGCCCGGCTCGTGGTCATCTAGAATGCAGAAATTGTCCTGCGCTTCGTCATAGTCCGCCCACCGCTGGAACTCTTTGTGCGCCTTATCGCTGATGCTCGTGTTGAGGTAGCCTAGCTCCACGTCCAAGTCTTCGTTGCAGTTCGTTAGCGTTTGCACCTCTTTTATGTACTGGAAAAAGGAGAGAAGTCGACGTAAGAAAAAGCATACGGCATAAACAAATAGACACAATCACATTTTCAATACGCTCCAAAGACAATCAAACCAAAAAAAGATGACGTGTGCAACTTTTTTTCGCATCGTTTCAAATTGCAAATTTAACTATTTAAACACACGTGCTCCGCGGCGAAGCGTTGTCAAAGCAACGGTAGTTCCGCCGCTGGGTTTCTGCGCTTTGATAACTAAGCCTGTTACGGCACACAGGTTGCTTACCTTATGATAGGACGACGCGTCACCCTTCAGCCCCGGTGGAATATCTTTCTCCTCGCAGTGTTCCACATGGCAAAACCGCATGGCACACTTGCTATCGTCAACCCAGAACGGGCATTCTTTGTTCAGGTGCACCTTGTAGTAGCGAAAGAAATCTTTTACCAGCAGACTTTTCAGACGCGGGAAGATTTTCACATTGTTGTAATAATCCACCGTGTCGACGTTGCAGCTGCAATCATCGATCGTTCCCTGAAGCTGAAAAAAAAATTTGAAACCCGACAACAACATTGAAACACTCTGAAGCGCAACTCCTCCATTACGCTGCTTTCTAAATGAACGTCTGCGGCTAATGATCGTAGGCATTAAAAAGTGGGCCAATATTCCGGTTTGCGTTGGGCGTTCGAATCTTACCTGGCAGAAGCAAAACCGATCGTTACTGGCCTGCTGGTCGTTTTCGGTGTAAAAATACCCGCTAGAACGATTGGCTAAACTAAGCAGCACCACAAAACTTATCACAATCCACTGAAACTGCAACCAGGTCAGCCGACCGGCGGAAACACTCCGCCACGGTGCCATTGACACTGAAAATGGTGCTACTTGTTACGTTTGGCAGCTCTTTGCGCTTGCTAGGTGTATACCCCGCAAAGGGGTGTCCAATTCCAACGCACCAACAGCAACACCAACTGATGTTTACGATAGCGCGGACGGGTCACACAGTTTTATTTCACCAACACTTTGGGGCTCTGGCTCTGGTTGTTGTTTGTTTTGGGTTGGCACAACTCGTAGTAAACAATATCCAGAACCACCCTAACACGCGATACACGAGATACTGTAAACGCTGGTTCGTTCAACTAACTTTCCAGGCACTGCCTGTACTGCGCTCATATGATTACGAGAGAAACGTAAGATTTTCTATCGCAGATGTTGCAACATTGAAGACAATTGCAAGAGCAATCTATACGCATACGGCGAAAAAGGAACCACCTTCAAGCCGAGCAGTATGTGCGATTGTTCACGGATTGAGAAAAGCCATCCCCTGCGCGAATGCAGAATCCACCCACAAATCAACACGTCAACACACACCGAACAGTTGTCAAAAAGTGGGGGATTTCCCACCCCTTTTCACTTAGCTTTACCAGAAAAACAGAACCACAAAAACAGCTGATAAACAAACTGCTGTCATTTCGACGCACGTACTCAAAGTGCAATGCGGTTGTTATTTGACCAGAACAGGGCGAAATCGTGCAGTACTGCTCGAATGTGCATGTGTCTTCAATGTGCTATGCAATTAAATGAGTAAAAATTAATTATACAGTCCTCACGTCGATCGCACATATGCAAAAAATAATTAACAAACCTTTCCAGATGTTTGTTCTGGCATTATAAGGGTAAAAATTATAGGTAAAAAGGAGTTGTAGATTCCCCTAAGTCCAGATTGATAGTTCGAGCAGTTTTGGTGGGTAGCACACTGTTTGTGTTATGTTTCAACGGACATTTAATGTTGATGCATGTTTATTTCCATTTTGCAGTCATTTTCAGTTTATTTTATGTTGTCGAGGATGGCAAAGCGATGTTCATCATCATAAATTCCAACATGTGTGAATCAGCTAACGGTCTCTTATGTCTCTCATTTCCCGATTATCCCATTGTTTACATGTTTTGTGTCCATGCTAAATGCTAACAGTTTGATTAAATATATTGTTCGTTGATCGTTTGAACTTGATAACAAATAATACATTTACTTCGAATCATCTGCATTCTGTTATTGTTTCTGGACGTATCGATGTCTTCTCATGTTTCCTCATTCTCAGTGTTTATGCGTAAAATTACCACAACACCTGTTCAGACGCGTGTCGACGCCAAAAACACTGATCGAATTTCTGGCTAGGAAATATGGCAAATGGAAATCAAATGTTTATGGTTATCTCTGCAACTCGTTTTACAAAAGTATAGCGACACAAAACAAAATGTGGAAAACATGGAAGACAGAGGAAAATATTAAAAAAAAATTCAGCACGTTTGGAACTGGCGCAATATTTTCTGATACGAGTTGATAAGTTAAGTCATGTTAGATTTTCATATAGATTTCAAACAACTTATTTTTAATACAAATATATTTTAAAAATTTTAATCCTATTGTTATGACACTTCTCTGTTATGACACATCTTAATAAGATGTGGTTTTTAAAAAACATGTGCTTAATAATCCCAATCGTATCCTGATCGTACTAATTGCAAAGGTTTCACATGCTTCGATCCTTAAAGATTATATAATTAAAAATCTACTACTCATCCGGGCTGCAAGTGGTGTAGGCCTTTCCCGAATATCACGGAATGCAGGTCAACGCTGATTCATTCAACCGGATCGCCGTTCGAGACGGAACCGTTCCATGAATGAAGAAAAACATGACGGATCCAACCGGAGCAGCTTGTAATCACGGGCCGGGTGAGATTTTGGTGAAGTGAGATTTTCACATTCATACACACACACACACATGCGCACATATACACAAACACACCTACCACCACCGGCATGTGCATGAAGAACTCGTTGGTGCAGCCATCGGACTTTCGTTCCTCGTCCGCTGACCACTCAAAAGAGACGACCCAACGCATCAGCCGCGAGCCGCAAACGACTCAGTTTGAAGAGGCCATCCCAAAGACACAGACGTGTGTCGGCCAACCGAAAGCACTCCGAGTGATACTGGACAAGGTAAACCATTCACATTCGCGCGGTGACCGTACCCGGGGGAAGATTGAAGCGTGTCTCGAAAAAGACGATAACGATCGGTCGGTGAAAGTCGGGAAGAAATGTGAAGACAGCAGCAAAGACGACAAACATGAAGTTGATTGTAAATGTGCAGCACCACTGACGATCATATGGTCGTGGTTGTGGGTCCGATGTGAATGACGATGGCGCAGAAATATTTGCGAAATCCACCACCGTGTGTTTGTGTTGCAGTGGAAGTGTGCCGCACAAAATTCCCAGCTCCAGTGGTAGAACTCCACTCGGCAGGAACGTTCCGGCAGAAAATCAGGACAGACCCTCGCCCCAACCCCCAACGGGGGATGTGGTGTGGGCACCACCCAACGCGCTAAGTGAAGTCCCGAGAAACTAGGTTAAATATGAAGTGATAAAAACACACACTCACACACACACACAAGCGCGCGGGCGAGCATACACACGAAGATCTCCCGATACCGCTATACACCGTTTCCGCTAGATCAACTGGATACATCGGGCAGGCCAGCCAGATCTGGGACCTGGGGGCTTCTGGATGGCTTGTTTGGGTGGTGCAGGTTTGTTCACGTGTTCGCGTGCGTTCCAGACCAAGAGAAGTGGCCAGTGGTTCTTACGGATCGTAGCATTTGTGTGAAAGTATTCGGGTTTATTAGCAAAAACGAAGAAGTACGAAAAAAGAGAAACATCGAACAAACAAATGGTCGAACATTACATTCTTGGCAATCCATCGGAAAACTGTCCAGCTGTTCGCTCCCTCAGCCACCAAACGGTACCCGGTATGATTGATTTGGATGGTTGCAAAAGGTTTGGGCGCATTATGGAACCAACCCCCTACGAATGTGCAGAAGCGTACGCGCACAACTTTAAATCCCGTTCGCGGAAGCGCCCGCAAACGGTAGTCGAAGGCGGCCAATGCAAATTACATCGGCCATGCCGTCGTGCCAGCCTGGCTTCGACTGAGAGGGGGTGAAGTAATTCTAACGGTTCCGAACTTGCTGGGCCGCAAGTCGCGGTTTGCATGCCGCGCATACCGTGCAATCAGCGCACGAATCGCATGTGAACGCTAATGAAACCCTGGTCTG
>JXXA01013161.1:0-10210 GCA_000956255.1 Anopheles punctulatus | reverse complement strand
CAATCTCGCTTCGAAAAAAAGCTACAATCTTGAAGGCCATAATTTTACTAGAAAACAGAAGCGTTTAACTTCTCTGTAACAGTTTCACTTACACATGACTTTAAGCACTATTTATGTAACGCTTCTGTTCACCTCAATGACTCGAGCTGTAAATAGTATTCCCACACAAAAAGCATTACGTGCAGTTCCATGCACATTCTACGGTTTGTCCTACCGTTCAACCGCACCAGATAAGACGCATTTCGCATCGTCTTAGAAGTGTTCGCACGTATGGTGCAACACAACGTCTGCAGCAGGCCTGCAATGTCTGTTGTTGTTGAACCATATTTGCATTCATAACCGTCCGTACCAGGGCGTATTTGCCGTTTGTTGCGATGCAACAGAAACACGTACGATGTGCTCGAAAATATTGACTGACTTCAGCATCGTAGATTGCACGTACCTTAACACATAAAGTGAGCTGCGGTTATGCGTTACGGAGCGTGAAAGTGATTCAATGCGGAAAGGAATTCTTATATTCAGATATATGTGGCACCATTCAATAAAATAAACTCGCTAAAACGCTGTACCGGTAGTTCCGGGAAATGCGTTCGAAAGCTTGCTTCTACAAAACCAAACGATTGATCCAGTAATGGGACGGAATGCGCGCATTCAACGCGATACTATAAAACGCCCAAATGTATGCAAACATTTGCTGGTTCAATCGATACGCGTTCGTATGTAATAAAATCGGCACACGATGGGGCTCTTTTCAAGTGACGAAAATTCAATAAATACTCTTACTTGTTGCGCGCTTCTACTGCTGCTCGTACCACCGGGTGAGGTAATTAATACATCACGGACCCGGGCAACACCATGCTCGAAATGCCGCTTGCGCACGTGTTGTTGTGCGACATAAACTGGAAAACGTTTTGCGCTTTTACGCTCCGTTAGGCAACACTCATTCATTCTGCGGCAGAGCGGGACCACTTTTAGTGAGTTGACAGTTGCCTTGGGTAGGGCCGGCGGCGGTGGCGGCGGCTGCGGGGCACACACGACGTGCCCGACACTGCACCGGAAATGTTTGCTTTCGTTCCTAGCTCACGACTGCCGCACGACACACCTCACCGGTGCGATTTGGTTGCCCAAATCGTGTGGCCAATGGTTTTCGTTTTGCGCGTGTGAATGCGCTGTGCATGTTTATTTTGTACGTTGCTCGTTTTGCGAGGCGTTTGCAGAGCTTTTCGTGCAGCAATGTACCTAAAAACGGTTATTTTTTCCAAATGGTTCATTATTTAAGTGGCACTTGTTTGCGGTATTCATGAAAAGTGTACGAATTAATTCAGCTTGAGAGAAGTAATTGAACGAAAAAATAAAGAAGGACAACGCGAACGAGACACAAAGTACGCTTAAAATCGTTTGATAAAATGTGTTGATGTTCATTTCCTTCAAAAACAGATTCGGATTCACCCTCTGCCTTCCATTCAATATCAAAAGAAACGTCAGTTATATCCGCAATTGTGCAATTGTTTCTGACAAGAGATGCCAGAAGAAAAGAGAAAAGCAAAACATCACATATTAAGTATTTTATTTAGCTCGCAGCAGATCAAAATCGATTGATATGGAACAAATTCGTATTTACAGACTCATGTGAAGGGCAAAGAACTTTTTTTTTGCTTTCGTACGATTTCCCTCCCCGTTTGGTATGCGTTATTTAATTAACCTCTAGGGTTCTTGGCACAAACCGACGAGCAGCTTCCCACATGGTCAATCATATTTTATCATTCGTCTGACGAACGCTTGTCAGAACCGTGCGTTTTCGGATGCGTTTGATAATATTTTCGTTCGGTTTTCGTTTCAATCGTGTGTCGCAGGCCGCAGGGAGGAGTTTGATGAAGTGATTGTGGATAATTTCATGTATGTAACGAAAAAATGGAGTATAAACACGAGCGTTGGTTTTGTTTTAATGATTCACGGAATTTGCTTATTGAAACGATTTCCGACAGAATCGAATAGAAAACAAGGTCGAAACCTTTTTGAGTAAAAAAAAATACCGTCGTGTTTAATTTATTGTAATTGATAAAATTTAAAATCGTTCAAACGTAATGAATCATGTGATGGAAAAGCTGTGCATGTTTTATTCAGCTCAAAGTAAAGCTTAAACACGGCAGCTTGATGCTCTTGTGGCATCAAGAGCAGCCCCAAAACCTTCAACGTTCAGAGTAAGCGCATCAACCAAACCACCAACGCTAATGGAATTAGCTCGATCCTAATCTCCGTTCATAGCCAATCGCATCAATTGATCCGGCCATAAACGATGGCGCAGAGGAAAAGGAAACTTTTTCCACGAAGCTCGCGCAATCGAAACAATTGCAATGCAAAACAAAAAATCCGTATTTATTACATAACAGTGAATGTTTCCGTTGGAAAGTACCTTTAAATCGAAAAAATATTACAAACCAAACCGCGCGTCACGTACACAACATTTACATCCACCGTCTTCATAATCCTTCTTCTGGTGTATTGATTTCTGGCACGGAAGACCTTTCGCATTACGCGATTCTTCGGCACAAACTTCGGCCTTCCGTTTTACCGCCTCCTTTCCGAGCTTTCAATTTCCCGGATTGCTTTCACGAACTTTTATCAGGCAGAGAATTCTTTTTTTGCCGCACTGCACGGCACCATCCAAGGTCAATTGGGAAAGCATCGGCATCATCCTCATCATCAGCATCATCAGCTGTATTGTTTCAACATAGATGCTCTCGTTCTCCGTTCCCTAACACGCGGCTTCTTCTCTCTTGTCCCAATTCCGTTCTCGCCAGAAGACTCCAGCATCGAGAAGCGCGTTAAAGAAGTCGCATTTTTTGTTGAGGCGTATTTTGCTTCTCGGGTGATATTCATAACAATATTTGACTTAACGTCGCGGCCTGTCGGATTACTTACGCTGGCAGGGGACAGGCGCGGCTGGTGGATTGCGTGCTCGGGAAAGGATGTGGGTGTGTTTGGGAGTATGTGCGTGTGCATTTTCGCTATCATCTTTCTTACGTAAGTGGGCCGTGTTGGGTTTGGTGTGTTGGGTGGGATGAATGGCTCACCGTAAGTGATTTCGGGTTGAACTTGAAGTTACTTGTTTTGAAGCATAATTTACTGTACAATGTTCGTACCGCTCCATGCGGGAGAGGTTTTACGATACGATAGCGATTGAGGCAATTTTTGCACCTTTTTTGGGGCGATACACGCTGATAAGTTCCACCCCAGTGACATCCCAAATACAGCAGAGCCCCTGGGCGAGATGTCAGTTGTCTAGGCGCTCGAATTCCACGTTCGTGGTGGAGAGAAAAAAAACGGTTCTCGTGCTCGTGTACGAAGCGAATCATCTGTTCGCGGTGCGGTTAGTTGTTGCGTTTCCCACCATCGGTACGAATGGCGCTAGTGTAGCCGCGCGCATGCGCACTACGTTCGGCCGTTTACAGTCGGCTTTAAGAGTCGAGTCCGAGCGATTTCGGTGAGAGTAGATCGTCCTCCGATTAGCCTCCGGTTGAAGCAGCGGGGTTTGAGGCGTTTTGCTTTAACCGTGCTTGTTGGATGCTGCGGATGCTGCAGGCTGGCAAGGGCACAACGTTACCAATAAAACGTAAACAGTTCACACTCTCGCACAACTTCGCTGAGAGAACTGCTTTTACACTCACGCACACACCCTGCACGCGCATACATCCGGTTTTGGGTTGGCAGTGGTTCGGGTCGGAGCGGATGTTTACCGGGGCGCTGTTTCGAGAGGGTGGACTGTAGGGGACGTCTGGCGGAAGAGGCGAAGGGAGGATGGGAGTTAGCAGCAGCAGCAGCAGCAAAGCAAAACGCGTCAAAAACGTCAGCAAGTGAGCCAGACGGACGCACCGGAACACCCAAAGCCAGCCGGCCAGTCTGGGGCGTTATATTCACGCTGATGTTGCTTTGAGCTAGCGTTTGCGTTGGGCTTGGCGTTGGGAAAAGGAAATTGAATGAAAAACGGATGATGACGGGCGGTAGAGGACGGTTGGTTGGCAAGGAAATTACCTTCAAAGTTGATTTCTGCTGTTGGCTCCGGATTTTATAATGCGTTGCTGGAAATGGATGAAAACAAAGTCTAGAAAGCGAGAGGAAATAAAGCTGGGCGTGAGCAGCTGATCCATCTTGCAACCGGTTTTTTGGTTCATTTTCATTTTTGGCCAAATGCAAAAGGTCTTCACTAATTTTTAATACCATTTGAAATGAAATACTTCACTCCGGTGTGTTTTTGGTTTTTTTAGTCATAATTTCGAGTATGTTTGTCTCAAACAAAGGTTTGGTTTTATGATGCACATGAAATTCCCTTTGATTTTATGTTCTATTACTTGTAATGAAAAACATAATTGGAATAATCAACAACAAAAACAAAATAAAACTGTTATAATCGAAAAAAACACGCGAATGAGAAATAAAACCCCCGAAACAAAGCGCATAAAAAGCGATAAATATCACATAATCGAAAAACAAAGCAAACGGGAAGTAGTATAACTGGTAGAAAAAGGCGGAATAAAAAAGTACTCCAACCCGGCCAGCAAATATTTGCTCGACTGGCAAATGAAAAAGGCAACGAAAACTGCGCCAAACTGAGAATCTGCACGTATGTGTGTGTGAGTGTGTGTGTAAGATAATTGAATTCGTGATTTTGGGATGCTTCGGCGTGTTCCGTTACACTTGGTTCTGTTCGCGCGCGTTTTGTTTTCGGTTTTTGGTAGATTTTTATCAATTCCCGGAAGGCTGCACCGTGGCGGAAAGCGCGACGGCATTATCTCATGCCATGGGTGGAGAAGAAGGAGCGGGGAGAGAGGAGAGTCCTTGACCAGCATTAGCCGGATTGGCTCCCGTTTATGTCTCATGATTCAGGATGCTTATATGTGTGTGTGTAGTAGTAGTATTAGTAGTAGGGAAGAAAGGTCCAGCATGAAGGGCAGTATAAATATGGATTTGATCCTCGATTGTCAGCTCGTGGGATTTCTGTGGGCTCCCTGCCTTTGTCAGCAGAAATCCGGTCGATGGGATTGCCGAAAGGATAAAAGGCACGATGATGTGTGTTTGTGTGTGAGAGAGTGTACTCGCTCGCCTCACCAGCCTCGCCCGTAAGAATCTACTTCGATCTCGGGAAAACTCCATCCCGTACGCTGTGACTCGTTTTATTTTTTTTTTTGGGAGGAAGTGAAAGGCTGCCACGGCGGTTACCATGGTTTTTATACGGTTTGATACGGTCGCCTTTTGGCTGCTCGCCGTTAGTTTATGGTTGACAGGCAAATTGCTCGTATAAACATGCATACACGCGAAAAAGCTGATCACGCCAACCGAGGAAGGAAGGGATGGGATTAAAAGTACCGAATGGTGGAAAAAAGGACTCCAGCCCCTCTCGGCGGTACGGGCCGTTATTTATTATTTTCTTTGCCATTGCCGTTGCTGTGGTCCATCCACCGCACCATCACACACACATGGAAATGCGTGTGTGTCCAGAGACGCGAGGAGGCAATGATGGGAAGGGTGGGAAGGTCCTTTATTCATTCTCCGGATGTTCGCTTTTTATGGCTGTGTCGTAATAAAAATATTTAAATCCCGCACCGACCGGGCAGGCACGCTTTCCATGCCGGATGTGCGGCACGCAGGATGCGTTTTAACTTCGCTTGTAACGAGGCGGGACTGAGTGAATGCTTTTCTCGTGCGTAAACGCATCCTTCGTTCACTGTGGGTAAGTGAAAAAAGGAACGCCAAAGCACAGGAAGTCCCTTATTTACCGAGTAACCTCACACAAGCAGAACGCTTCGCTTTTAAAGACTTTCCTCACTCGTCGTGCGTCGTTAAGATGTTGTTCCTGTTGTTTTGTCTTGCGATACGCAGTTTGGGGTGGCAATTTCTCAGAAACGTTCTTTAAATCCCTCAGCTCAGACCGAGCTCAGAGTACTAACGAAGCGGTAACATGCAAGCGCAAAAGGTCCGTGTGGGTTTTGTGTCGCTGTTCGTTCGGGTCCACCTCAAACGATGCGTTTGTTTCCGAAATTCTCACTCCCCGCAGTGAGACAGGGTACACACAATAAGCGTAAACTAATACGCGTTTTGTTGGGTAATTTATTCGTGTGCGCCAATGGGAGGCTGCTTTAATACGTACAAGAAAAACGGCGTCCGACGGTCCGGAAAACGGACCTGGGACACGCAAATTTTTCTCTCCATTCCGTCTATCTGTATTCAGCACCGGGAGGGATTCAAAGGCACGAAGCAGAGAGCAGCGAGAAGGAGGTTGGTCAGCGTACTGGGGGTCGTACAGGTTGTGTTCGTCGGCACGTCGTTTGATCAGTTGCCAGCAGGCAAAATGTTTTGCCCCAGTCCGCCACAACATGCCACAACTCGGTGCCGGTGTTTGCATACATTCACCTCGGGGGAAATCGGGTACGATGACGGGCGATCCGGAGTGTGCGATGCCAAAAAGGACAACCCCGGGCACCCTCTTGCAGCCCACCATCGACAAATCGCTCGCCAGAATGATTACAAAGGACCATCGCCCATCGCTCGGTTGCCCCATGTGCTGACCGAAGGGAAATAGCACTTCCGATGGTTTCGACGGTTTTGCCTTACTACGTCGTGTCCCTTTCGTCGCCTCCCGCAGGATCCCAAGCGAACGATCTTCACGGAGAGTGACGGGGAAGGGTGGCGCTTGGGAAATTGGCAGGACAGCTCGGTCAAATTAACCCAAACTCGGACCGTTTTCCTCACCTCCATGCGCTTTTCGAAAGAAATGTAAATTGAAGCTCGAATTGATGTAATCGGTTCGGATCGTGTTACGCCGCTTGCTTCCCTTGCACGTGTTACACAATTTGGAGTCATGTGTGTGCAAGTGGGTGTGTATGTGTGTGTGTGAAAAGGGGAGAAAAATCGGCAAAGGAAATCAAATTTTCAACTTATCATCAATTTGACCGTAGGTGACCCTCCCGCTGCTCTTCGCTACGAATTGATGCGATGGGCAAGAAGCGAACCTTCCCGGAGCCTCAACCCCCTCCCCCTGCCTCCAGCAAACACCCATGCACGCTCACGCTGCACGTTCGTTAGCGTTCGGTTGCCCGGTCGGAGTGGGTGGGCCTGGTGGATTAATTTAAGGGTAAGGCTTTCTCCCTTTTTGCGCGCTCCCTGCTGCACGCAAATCCATTTGCGTATCTCGCCTCATCGCACGGTGGCGGAAGGTCCCTTTTTCTGTTTTGCCTAACGAGAACGAATGAGATTGATAGTGACACGCAGCGGGCGGGGTATGGGGCGAAGGAAGGTTGCAAACGAGCAGGAGACGCGGTACCGTTTCGGAATTAATTCTGTTTGCGATACGGATCTTGCGACAATCTGCCGTCCCACTTCGCACCGCACCCCGCCTGCCGGTCAGTTCGGCTTTATTGAACGATGCGAAAGACTCTTCCACAAAGCGGACTGAACCCGGTGGAGAAGTTGACTGTAGTTGTTTTTTTTTTTGCGTCTCCAACTACTTGGTGTGCTTTTTTAATCCCTCCACCACCACCATCTCCATCGCCGACACCATCGGATTGCTGCGAATGGAAAGTTAATAGCGGCATTTACTAGCCCAGCTGCCCGGGACCTTCTGGGGATCCTTCTTGCTGCTCGCTACCCCTGCCACAAACGGACGGAGTGTGGGGACATTATCGTGATGTATAATCGGCTCACAGCACAAATCAAACCCACACACACACACACACACACACCGGGCCACACTCATATCCTGCATGGGAAAAGGTGCACGAGCGGTGGAAAATGAGATTATCCTTCCTTTAGAGACTACCGGGGTATAATCCAACGGATCGCAGCAATACACGAAATAAAAAAAAACCCCGGGAAAACCTGGACCACGTTGCTACTACCGGGATTGTGATGGAATGTGCTGATGTTTGCTCGATCGCTTTGCTGCGATGGGAAATCGTTCTGCATAGTGAGTGTTTTTCATTTCCGGGGTAGGGGTATGGGTCGATATGCTGCTCGGTGCTTTCTATTTACGGAAAGCGTAATGCAATCCGCTTGGTCGGTAATTTTTTCGCCCAGACGGTGTTTTCGTGCCGTGCGTTCGATTAATGGGTACGTTTTGAGCGATTTGTTTCGCACCGATGGTGACTTCATGGTGGTTTATCTCGTGAGCGCAATCACCAAGCCAGCGATTAGTAAGCAATGCGAATCGGAGCGAAGTATTCATTATTTTTGTTTACACATATATTCAGTTAAGTAGAACATTTAATTGAAAATCAGGAATTGAGTATAAAAAATGGAATGTGTGACAAAAATTGCTCAATCGAATAAAATATACAATAGTTTACAAGTTAACTTCAACCGAATTATTCTTTTTCAAAGGTTTTTCATAGGATTTTTCTTTGAAGAATTTTAGATTTTTGAACACGTAGCTGATTCTGATACGCAGCCCAATGCGATGGATGAGGGAATTTAAGAAATAATGTCAATTATGTACATGAGCAAATCCAAAATCTATGACATGGCGAGTTTGGTTCACGACGTGAAGCTTCATAGCGATGACAGACTACATAATTGATAGTGAAACAACAAGCAGCAATCAATGTAGCAGCACAAGGATACTCTTTGTTGCATTGCCAACTTATCCGAGCACAGCTGTCAAATTTCCTGCGTCCTTTTTCCATTGGTTTGAGCTTCACTTCACTGCACCGTCACTTCATTCTTGGACGGTCGAAAAACACAACCGTGTGCCGCTGAAAACCGCAATTTACGAAACATTCTCAGCAACACTCGTCCCGTGTGTGTGGTGCTTAGCGTAGCTAGAAAGTGCCTATTCGTCGTCGGTGCCCTCGGAAGCGGCGAGAAACGAGGTGAGCAGCACCTTACGAGCTTTTTAATAGTACAACTGAAGCACACAGAAAAACAATTCCGTTCGAGTGGAACTATGCGCGCGCGCCCGGGCGGGCGCGTGTGTTTGTGTGCGGGAGAAAATGTTCCGTGAATTCCGTTGCTTATATTTTATTCAATATTAGTTTTTAAACCCCATCTCCCACCGGGAACGTGTGTGCTCTGGTTTTTACTACCGTTCGGGTGTCCGGATTGTTCCATTTTATGTTCGTTGTGTGCTTTCTGGGCCGTCAAATGAGCATACGCTTCTCGTTCGCCAGTTCGGGACGGTGGGAGCGGCTGCGGCTGCGGTTTCTAAAATACCTGTGCCAAAGTTCCTACAGAGACGCTCTGAATGTACGTCGGAGTGAGTGTGTATGTGTGTGTGAGTGTGTGTGTGTGTATGGGGGCACGTTTGCCTGGGAATTGCCCAATGTCCTTGCGTCCTTTGCCACCGTGGCCCGGAGCCCTCGAACACGAGCGTCCCTAAGGGCAACCGCGTCTGGTGCACATAAATCATAGACCGAAGGAAGATTACATACCCGAACGTTTCTTACGACCTGCAGGCCAGCCCTAGAGAGGTCGAACCAGAACCTTGGTACCCATCGGTGTGCTCCATGTTTAACAAATGAATTTTCTCCTCCATCCAAGAACTTTGGCAACAATCGAACAAAAACAGTGATAGCGTACGGTTGGCGTTGTGCGATGCTGGTCAGCGATGGGTTTTTCCTTATCATTTGCCTTTATCGTTTTGTTCCTCTCCCCCTTCCCACTGACATTCGGGCAGGGAATGTTAGGGAAAAAATTAAAATGTTTTTTTTTTTGTCATTCGATAACATGCTCAGCACCGACGGTAGATTACATTTGGTGTGTACCGGTGTGCATGGAAGCTGACACTGGCTGTGCTCAGCGGGCACGTGTTTGCTTCGAAATGACACCGCCTACTACGGCCATGCCGTGGCCACTGTGCAGCAGCAGGGGTTGAAGCAATTTGTATTGTACGAAAATTTGTGCACGACAAAACTGCAGGGCATATTTGCAGTGTGGGCTTTATCGCGTCGTTTCGGTTGGATCAAATTCGGATATTGGCTTTGGGTGATATTATAGAATTCACGCGAATTGTGTTTCGCTAGTGCGAAAGGGAAAGCCCACGTGCTTTCGGTGGAAAAGTATGAGATTGTTTCATTTACAAACGTTTAAGCCGGTTGTGTAACGTTCGAAGAAAAAAAAAACACGAGCCCATTTTTATCATTACTAGAATTATTTTAAACGGTTTCGAAGAATTCTTTACAAAAACCATTTATTTTCTTTTGAAGTCGTGTTATGTTCTCTA
>JXXA01013158.1:0-17472 GCA_000956255.1 Anopheles punctulatus | reverse complement strand
TATCACTTGCACTTACAATAACAAAACAAGAAATTAATTGCCTTTTGCTTTTTTTTGCCGTGCTTTAGTTTGGCTTGGGGTACGGAACAAACGAAACCTGGTATGTACCAACGGACGGTTTCAAATTAATTGTGCTTCCTCAAAAATACGCTAGATGTCGCAAAACTTTTTGTTTTCTTTTTTTCTCATAATTCAAAATCCTCAAATGTAACATGTTGTTTCTTAAATTTAACAAAAATAATTGAATATTTGACGGAAATGTTTAATGTCGTGTTTTGTTAACATTTTCACTCGGATAATCAGAAGAATATGCAATCAGGAGCGAATTGTAATCGCTGCGTGCGTTGACAAGCCCTGGAACGCAGCGTACAGGTGTGGGACACTCGAACCTTTGGATATAAACGAATTGACAGGTGGCATATAAACAATAACGTGATACCGCTTTCAAAGTAGAAGAAGAAGAAGGCATTTCCACGGAAGTTTACACTGTACAAAGTAAAAATTCATGATAAAACACAAAGAAATCATATAAAAGTCGTATGCAAAATTGTGCCTGCAAGTGTTAGGACCCCAAGCCGCCTGCAGGAAGTAAGCGTACCGTTCACGGGTCATAGATACAGCGATGGAAATCACGATTGACAGTGAAGGGTGTGATGAGACGCTTTCAACGTACGGAATCGCTTCGTCTGCATTCGGTTCAAGCCGCCTAAGCTACGAAAATAACGTTTCGTTCGAACTGAGTAAGTAAAGCGTTCGGAACGTGTTTTCTAGTTGCAAATGTTCATCTTTCGCTTTTTACTTCACGCAGATCGCAAGAAACGTCGCATTTCCGGTGGGGCAATGCATGGCGCTAACGACACGATGCCGGACGGGAATTTGACTGGCGATTCGTTTACGTCCACTGCCACCGGTTACGCGACCCAAGTCGCGCAAAGTCCGTGGGAAGCGCGTCGTATCAAAGCGGATTTGATAGAAGCACGCTCGCGGGTAAGCGCAACGCATCGCCTGCTGCGGTGTTCCAGTTTGCTGATTCCAGTGGCTATCCTGTTTCTTCCCTTTTAGATAACGCTGTTGAAGAAAGAGATCGAACACCTCAACACGGAGATGGCAACGGCGCAGTTACGGAACCAGCACAAGATCGCCTCGCTGGAGCAGGAGGCAGCATTCAACGCGAAGAAAGTGACCGACCTGGAAAAACACCTGCAGATCGTACGCAAGCGAGAACACGGGGCAAAGGACGAACTTGTGAAGACTCGCAATCAGGTCACCCAGCTGAAGCAGGTGGCCGACGATCGGCAGTACGAGCTACGCCAGGCACTGCGCACGCTGGAGGAAAAGTACGAATCCGAAACATCGGTGCTCAACACGGAGATACGCGACCTCAACTCGCAGGTGACCGATCTCGAGCAGCAGCTCTCCCTGGCCCAGGACGAGCTGGATACGACTCGCGAAATCAACGACACCCTCCAGGGCAAGGCGGACGCGTACGATCAAACGAAGCGCGAGCTGGAACAAACGCAGGACCGACTGGCCGAGGCGGAATCGCGCGTCAAAATGCTCGAGTATGAAGTCGGCAGCTACGAAGACTGGAAGAGCCTGTCCCAAGTTTCCTCCACCCGGCTGGCGAACGCCGCCGAGCTCGAGAAAGAAAACGCACGCCTGCGTGAACAGCTCAAAAACCTACAAGATCTTATCGGCAACAAGCTGCTGCTGGAGGAGCAAGTGTCCAGCCTGCAGACACGGCTCGAAGCGTTCGAGCAGAAGGAAGCCCAAACGGCCTCGCTCGAGGTGCGGCTCGCCGAGATCGAGCGCGAGCTGGCCGAGTGGCAGCAGCTCGGCAAGGATTACTCAACGCAGGGTTCGCTCGTGAGCCCGAAATCCATGCGCAAGCACATCGAACAGATCCTGCAGAAGGACGTGGTGCTGGCGAGCGAACAGTCATCGGCGAAGACGGAGAAAACTCAAATCCAGCACCGTATCGACGAACTGCAGTCGGAGAACGCACTGCTGAACGGCCATCTGGCGGACTATAAGCGGGCACAGGAGGGCCTCCAGAACATAGTGCATCGGGCGCAGAAGAAGCTGAACCTGGTGACCGGCGAACGGGACTATCTGAAGCAGCTGCTCGAAACGTACGAAAGCGATCTTACCAGTAAGTGTACGAAGGGAGAGGAGGAAATTGTATGACGTTTCGTTGCTGATGGGTTTCGTGTATTTTTTCACAGTCAACCATTCTGTCGTGGGCGGTGAGGGCGAAAGGAAGCAGCTGCGGGCACGTATCGATATGCTGGAGAAGACGTTGACCGGGTACAAGGATCTCTGCCATAAGCAGGAGGGTGAGCTGCAGGCGAACAAAGTGATACCCGACATAAGTAAGTTTGGTCGCTTCTTCCGGCGTAAATTATACGGCTTTTTTTTATTTTAACTAACCCATCACTCAACTTGCGTGCAGGTTTCGTCCTCACGTCCGATCAGTACGAGAAGCTGCGCAAAGAGATCGACCAACTGCGGCTCGAGAACGATCGCCTGAAGCGGCGCAAAGACGAGCTCGAGCTGGAGGTGGAAAATATGACGCTTCGCGCCGAAATCAATGGCTCGCACAGCAACAGCAGCAGCGGCAACCACAACATCGGCGAACCCTTGCTGCTGCGCTACAAAAACAGTCCTGCGGTGGAAGACTTCGCCCACGAGCAGGCGTCGAAGGTGAAGCTGATGGCCGAAATCGAGCGGCTCAAGCTGCACATACAGCGGCTGCAGGAAACGAACCAGGACCTGACCGACTGTCTCCACAGCACCGACCTGACCGGGAACATCACGACCAAGGTGCAGGAGTCGGTCGATCTGCGGCTGCAGCTGAAGGAACTGCAGGCGAAGTACGAACAGCGCAAGGAGCTGTTCCAGCAGTCGTCGGAAGATTTCCGCACCGTCGTGAACCTGCTGTTCGGGTTCAAGGTCGATCGGATCAGTGCGAGCTACTTCCGGCTGCGCAGCCTGTACGCGGAAAGCCCGGACGAGTATCTGAACTTTGCGCTCTCGCCGGACGGTGGCATGCTGACGCTGCTCGAGTCGGAGTATGCCGCGTCGCTCCGCGATCTGGTCGAGACGCAGTTCAAGCGCCACAATTCGGTACCGGTTTTCCTCAGCTCGCTGACGCTCGAGCTGTTCAACCGGACCACGATGACGGTTCACTACTGATGTGGGTGAAGCTGAGCGGCGGCGGCGAACAATGGTTGGCGAAATGTTTTTTTTTTATGTACATTACAAAGAAAAGGAGAAGAATGGAGAATGGAGCGCGCGACTTTAATTTTTAATGCTCGTAAGTAAAGTGAAGATGAAGTGGCGCGATGGCGCTGAAGAAATCGAAAAAGAAGGAAAATAAACCCGAAAGACACGTTGAAAAGCGATCGAATGTTGAAAAATGGCCATTCGGAGAGTGGTAACTCGGCTGTGGCGAATGATTAGATTCGATAACTGATGGTAACGTGTTGGTAACAGAAGCAAACAGCAACAGGGTAACTATCTCATTCTGTCATAGTAGCACATTGGGTCCCAGGTGTCACCGGTTGCGATCATGTTCTCCTCCTCATGTTAATTTCTACCAGCTGATTTCCCGCACCAAACAGACTTCGAATTGCAGGGTTTCGGATTCGGTGTAAAACAAACGCTGTTGTTTTTACTGATTTCTTTGTGTTGTTTTATTTTTGGGAATTTCGTCAACTGCGGAGCGCCACTGCACGGCTCTGTGGAACCAGTCGTCCTTGCGCGTCCAAACACATTTGCTATCCGTTTCGCGGGCGCCCTTTAGCGTTTATTTTCAAACCATTCCTCCCGCCGTGCTTTGAGCATCGATACAAAGGAGTTTTGTGTTCGCTCGTTCGGAAGCGTGAAAGGAAAGGAAAATCACCAACGACGCACGGTTGCGGTTGGTGAGGAGAAAATTTAACGAACCAAACCTGTGCCCCCTTCCGCGCACACCGAGAAAAACCTAGCTAGCTTGAGGGTACTCCTTCCATTAATCCTTACGACCAAAGTTAGTTGACTTAGAAAAACGCATCCGCTTGGATTCCTCTGCCGTATCCTGCCGTACTGCCGCTATCCTTACGTCTTGTGTGATGTGTCCTGCATTTAGTTTTTTTGGTATCTCATTGCCTCGAGCAAAGGGAACGGCTGGTGCATTCGAAGAATGTGCGTACACTATCGATAAAGTGCGGCAAAGAGCGATGAAAGCTTTCGCTAGAGACGTGTGTGCGGTTGTTTTGTTCATGGAAAAGTGTGACATCATAATTTAGTTGTGATGTCATTCGCCGCAAGTGTGTCGGTGAGAGGTGAAAAAAAAACCGGTGAGCGGGAAGCTCTACTAATCGTTTCGTATTCGATCGGAAGAAGTTGGGCAACTTTCGGCGGAACCAGATGGAACCAACGCCAATCTACACGGGAAGGATCGCTCGACGAGCATCGCGTGTAAATATATAGATAGACCTATTCCGTTACATAGCAATATTGTATATGTGTGTATATACCTAGTAATATATATAGATTCTTCTGTACGATGCGACTCGCCCCTCACAAAGTTTGATTATCCGCATGGTTTTTTTCATCTCATCCACTTCTTTTCTTTTATTCACGCACCCCACAAGCATTCCGCCGTTCGCGCGAATAAAAGAGATTACAATTTGCTTTAAGACTCCCACTTCAACACCTTCGTCCTATAGATAGACAAACAGAATCAGACAGGAGCTGCTTTTTTAAATGGCTAAAAATATAACACTCTTACTCTGCTCGTTTTGACTTTCCGTTTTTCGCGCACCCCTTCCACCTCCGCCTTGGAAGCCTATGCGAATGCGAGAATGTGACGTAAAATTTGGCTAACCTTTCCTAGAACATGTGCGCAATTTAACGATTCATAAGTTTGTAATCCATTGCAAGAACAGTATAACAAGCACCGAAAACTCTTCGTGATAACAGGCCAACAATATGTGTATGTGTATGTGAGCTATTAGAAAATAGTATCTCCTTTCTCTTATCGTTTCAGGTGTGCTCCGAGTAAAGCAATACAGAATATTATCAACAGATCGTTTCACCAAGTTCAAATCACGAATGCAATTGCTGGGATGAGCGGGTTTTTTTTCGGACTCGAGTGCGGCTACTACTACCTTCCGGCATTAGGTAATTAGTTACTAATTTCGAATTAGTTCAGTTCAGTGATGACAACGTTTGATTCTGGGTGTGTTTCCTGGTGATATGCTAAATATGCGCTTCATGCTAGTTTTTTGCTTTCATTTTGTAAGACACGTAAAAGTAATTGCATCGCTATAGCACACGCGCGCGTGTTCGAATTAGTTTCAGCTTCCGTGAAAGCGGAAAAATCGAATTCAACTAGAAGCTAGTTTAATACTGGTTCCGTGGTTAAATGCATTTTTGCTTTACTCCTTCTCTCCCTTTCGCTCTTGTGTGTTCCCAAAAAGTTTGATTATTCGAATGACCAAAGCCGACAGGGGCAGTTTTATATCTAGAAGAAAGGGGTACATCGAGAGAAAGAAAAAGAAAGAGAGAAAGAGAGAGAGAGACAGACAGACAGACAGAAGAAAAACGAGACACAAAAACACGCAGATCAGGATAGTGTGTAGAAAGGGTAAACGGAAAAATGGAAAGTAAGCTATAAAAAAAGAAAAGAAAAAAAACACACACACACACATACACACAAGTAAGAAGAACCGTAAACTTAAGGAAGCAGTGTCTACTAGCAGCATCGTAACGATAGAACGGAACGAAACCAACGAAACGATCTTAAACCATGCACCAAGCATAGCGAAAGACGCAAAACAGAACGAAACACCAAACGAACGTATCGAACCAAGACAAGACAAGCCAAGCGCTCAACGCCACGCTTTTCCTTCTCGCACTGACACCGTGTCCGAGACAGTAACATTAATTAGCTTGTTTTCATTATGCACTCCCTTTGACAATCACTCGTTCGCTATCATTTTTCAGTCACTCGTCAATATGCTCGAATGTACGCTGCGTGTTTCGTTTTCCTTTATGGCCCACCCGTTTGCGGCCGCACAGCTTTGCGTTATGCTTTACATCTATATGTACTATATAATCCGGGAGCAGCCGCCATTGAGCGGGCTGAGTAGTTTGCTTTACATGGTCGTTCACGTTTCGGCATTCGGTATCGGTCGGGATCTATTTCAGCCTACTGTGTATCGATTATGAGCTTTCTCAGCGTATATATTGCATATGGTAGTAAGAGAAGTAGTAGCTGGTAGTAGTATCTGTGAGTGTGTTTGTGTTTTTAAGGATATAGACGTTAGCTGTGCGCTTTGGTTGAGTATAATTTCAAACTGTATTCACATTCCGCTCTGGGTCGCTTTGCTGGTTCTGGTTCAACGTTAAAATTGCAGCGCACGCTCGTTCGCACTCTATCTAACAAGTTTTTGTAGTTCTCGATTTATTAAGAAACTGTGCTACTCCGCCCCTACCATTCGCTATCTTTCAATTGTATTTATATAATTCGATTTTTGTTCATTTTTTTGTTTGTGTTGGTGGGTATATGTTTCAGTGTGCTCGGTTTGCGGCACTGAAAGAGTTCTGTTGATAACATTACGTGGTGTATGGTGGTGGTGCGTCTAATATAAACTAGTTTTGGAAACATCGGAGCTAATTGCTGTGCTTTGTTTTGTGTGTGTGTGGGTGTGTATGTGTGATGTACTTGATCACGCGATCGGGATGGAAGGGGAGGGGATAATCCTTTCTTTTTCATTCCCTCTCTCTCTCTCTCTGTACACGCGATTGAAAGCGAATCGATTTGCGTCGTGCCATCGGATGGCAAGGGCATATCAAATTCAATTTTAATCACACCGTAGTGCGCGGTATCTGAGGTGAAGCTCGCTGTATCGGAGTACTCCAAACTTCCTCCCGCTTCGAACGTTTAATTGGATTTATGCTATATATCCTATCACCGGCTCCCTATCCGTCAGTTCGTGCTCCACTTATTTTTTTTTACTCTATTAGCCAACAACGTAATGGGACACATACAGTCAGTGCAAAACGGTGGAGTAAATTCGCAGCACGCAATTAAATCCTAGCCGGACGACTGCTGCTGCTGCTGCTGGGAAGTATGCGTGTGGTTCGCCTAGCGCCTTCCTTAAGCCCTTCGCTTTAATAAGTTATATGTGTGTGTTTGTGTGTGTGTGGGTATGTGAAGCATAAAATCGCCACACGGCCCCCTCTGCTCTCGAGCTGCGGTGAGTGTGTATGGTCCGAGTGTGACGAGGAGCGTAATGAAAATACGGTCCCGTGGAACATGAACACAACGCTCCGGTAAATTACCGCCATCAATCAGGTGGGCGCTCAGGGACGTTAGAAAAAATAACAAATTATAATAAGCTGTCCTGCGGCCGGTGTTGAGTTTCCCGCACGGCCAATCATTCCGTACCAACGGAGGAAAACCGCATTTTTTTCATGTTTGCTTTCGGTCATTCATTCACTCCAATGCTACCACTGGTGTGGTCGTAGCTTTTTCGTATGATTTACCCATGATGCGAAGAAATACAGCATCAGGATCCTGCAAGACACTCTCACGCACGCTCTGCTAACTCTGCTAGACTATAAAAAGAAACAACAAACCAACTCACACATGAACGTACCGCAAACCTCGTCGTAAACAACTAGCCAACAATCACAACGAATGAAACCTATTCTTAAGAACCCTATCTTAATATGCTGACTTATTCACTGCCAGTTCCGCAACCGGTAGCGCACTACACGCTAGCTACTTTCTCCTCCCACGCGGAGCTTTGTGCCGATTCGAGAACAATCTAAACTAGTTTCCTAAAACACGGGGTAAAGCTAGGTCCGGGGCAAAGCCAACGCGGGCGATGCAGATAGACTTCGTTCCGGAATCGCTCGTGGAATCCGGAAGTGGTTCAGGATGATCCTCCCATCACCGCGTGCAGTGTACGGTGAGTTTCGAGTTTTGGTAATTGATACCTCCGACAGCTCCAGGGTTCTCCTTTCTCCGGTCTGATTTTTGCGTATATTGCGTTGTGACATCAAAGTCGTCAAGTTGTCTGAAGTCTGTAAGCTCTCTTGTTGTTGACTCTTTCTCTCTATCTCTCTGTCTCTCTCTCTCTCTCTCTATCGCGCTCACTTTATCTGTGCGAGTGTGGACGGGATACCCGCGGGGAACCGGCTGCAGGTCTAATACTCTTTGGGACAAACCTTCGTCGACGTTCCGTCCAACACGCGGCGGGGGCGCTGGGCCGTACGGTCGGTCTAGGCCTGCTGGATCGAGCTCAGGAAGGTGGGATCGACGGAAGCGACTTTGGCCGTCAGAAAGGCATGCATGCAGAACAGCAAACTTTGCAGCACATGACACTCGAGCTCCTTTCATGGCGTGTTGAGGATGTAAAATTGTGATTGTCGGTTTGGTGGAAGGAATCAGTGGACGTAAAGGACACCGCAGGCAGGTGATGATGATGATGATGATGATGTTCATGGCGGGCAGCGAACAACCAAATGGGCAACGGGTTATTGATATAAAAGCAAAAAGGAGAAAAAAGAGAACCGAAATATTAGCATCTGCAACAAACTGTCCTTGCCAGGCACACGCAGGAAGGAGCGACTAGCAGTAAAGAGAAAAATTAAACTAGCAGGCTTTTGGACGCAGGGAAGCGAATTTAAATTACAAAAAACAAAAAAACAAAATTAAAATTATGAAAAAAGACCAACAAAAAATTTACTGAATTCCAAATCCAAATTCAGCAATTAAAAGTCGAAAATCGGACAATCCATTCGCATCGAACGCAGATACCGGAACGCAAAAAACTCGCCCTTGTTTTGCGGGGGGAACAAAAACAAAAGTTTACCTTCGTTTCGATGGTGCGCGTTTCGTGGTCCTGGAAGTGAAGCTTGAGCTTCGATTTGCCATCGTCGCTGGAGCCGCGAAGTTGCGAGAACTTGTACTGCCAGATAACGGCCGCCTCGGCACCCTCGGTCAGCGAGAATCCCGCCTGCCAGTCGAGCGTGAGACCGCCGGTTTTGCCGTGGTGCGAAACGGCGAACGTTTTGCGCTGGAGCGGAAGAAAAGGATTAGCGCTGGGCGGGCTGGCTGGCCGGGGACGCGTCCGGACTTACACCGAGCTTGATGACGCTGGTAACGATCGCCGCGTTCCAGCTGTTCTCGATTCGCAGCAGCTCCTGGCGCGTCTCCACACTGAGGTAGCGCGGCTCGTGGCCGGAGCTCTGCAGCAGGAAGCAGTGCTGCCGGGAGTCGACCGTTTCCGACTCCTTCACCACGCGGAACATCGTCTGGTACACCTTGTACGCGACGTTCGCCTTCGTCAGGCCGGTCACGTTGAGGGGCGGCGAGTCGAACAGCATCACCTCCGTGCCCTTCAGCACCAGGAAGCGCGGTTTGTAGCTCTGCCAGGAGATGTGGTTGTTGATGACGCCCTCGTTCACCCAGCCCATGTACTCGATCCGCTCGCCGACGGGGAAGTTGCGATTGAAGAGCTTCATCTGCAAGAGAGCAACAAGCGCCAGCAGTCAGCGACAAGCGAACGGGAGGGCAGTGTACGTGCAGCGATAGTCACCTGTAGGCTGGTCAGCCCCACCACGTTATCCGTGATGTACTTGAGCCACTGGCTGAGGATGGCCAGATCGTCGCAGTGTATAATGCCGGTGGTGGTCCCGTTCAGTCCTCGCACCTCGAACGCGTTCGGGCGCAGTTTGTCCGTGCCGTAGATGTATCTCGTAACGTACGCCATCATCAGTGGCACTGTGGGATGATTTATTCGATTTATTTGCGCGTCGATTTCACGTGCACAAGCGCACGCACGCCAACATGCAAAGGTAAATCAATCATGCAACGACCGACTTCGCTACGCTCACCCTCCCGTGGCCGAACTTACCCGAAACCAAGTCGATCCATCGATTTTCCGGCTCGGAGCTGATGGACACCGGCCGGCTGCTGTTGACCGATTTCCAATTTTCGTCCGCCTTCAGCTCGGCGCACGTCGCATCGTTGTCCGATTCGGGCGTTTCCCGGCTTACTGGAAAGATGCGAATAAATTATGGAATAACCAGCGGTGGATGCAGCTCCGGGGTGACTGACAGGCGTTCACTCCGTTCGAACGAGCGGTTTGTGCACGATAGATGATCCAGGTTCGTTGAAAGAGACGTGTAACTCCCGTAAGCTAGTTTTTGAACTAAAACAGCAATTTTCGAACTGCCCGATAGAAACTTTCGCATGAAGAAAAGGCAAACATATCTTTCCAGGCTGGAAACTAAAACTTACTAGATGTAAGGGATACCGAGGCAGGGCCTACAACTTCGGGCCCTTGGAACATGGAAACGAACCGCTTGAAAGTGCTCCATTAAACTATCCAACATTCCTGGCGCCGTCGAATCCTTAGCAATTTTGGCGTTTCCAAGTGGTTGCAAAAAAAAACACACCTTCGTTTCGCAACAGGGTGGTGTTTTCTTTACCGCCCGTTTCTTCAAAGGCAAAGGCGCCTCACCGAAAGCGGAGAAGCAAGCAGGGCGGAAGGCAGGATCCAGGAAGGACAGATGCCGGGACTTGAGCTACGACATACTTCAAACACAGAAGTGTGCCGTTTTCCACTCGGTTGTCGTTTTTTTTTGTGCCACCCCCACCCAGTCCGAAGGCTCGAGAACAAACGAAAAACGGGTCCCTTTGTGAGGTGGGGATTTTTTTCTTTCCATTTTTGGACTGGACCATCAACTGGAGATGGAGTAACTAAGCGCACGACATTTGCCTGTTTGGCTGGGGGCGGTGTTGTCGGGACTTACATTGTTTCTGCAGGAACGGTGTCGCCGCCCGGTAGTGCTTCACGGTCAGGACGACGATATCGCCGGCGTTCCGCAGGATGTTCACCGCGTCGTCATGTGGACAGGCCGTGATGTATTCACCGTTTACCTGGAAAACGGGACGGTAGAGTAGTTAGTAAAGGTTCCAGCGGAAGCGATGCTGTTTGACATTTCGCTTGATCTCTTAGTAGGCGTTGCGGGTGTTTTTGGTGCGTTTCGGATGAAACGTTCATTGCACTTGTTCTAATTAACCTAAATATGTTCCCGTTCAATCTCCAGGACGCGTTTGAATGTGAAAAATGCTGTTCGCAGCTCCCGGCAGAAGATAATGAAATGGAAATGAAAAGCCCACACACGCAACCTTGAATCCGAAGCACCTTTTTAAGCTGCCCTTTGCGTTATGCTAAACCGCACCGATCCGTGTTCACGTGTGCTGATGCGTGTATGTTAGAGTGCAAGAAAATAATTTCCACAGAATCTAATTAACATTCCTGATCAAAGCGTTTCGCTCTTCGCCCCCGGTCGGCGGATGAAATATTCGAGCGTCCAAACGGCGCTGACCCTAGCCCGGTGGCCACAGGGCGTGTGAATTTTTAAAAGCAGGTGTACCAACCACTGTAAGTTGTGGTTTAAAATTTAGTTAGCCTTTTGCAATTTTTGCTCGGGAAAGTTTCCCGGTATGTGGCTGGTGGGAGCTTCCGGTTCGCATGCCCTGTTCTATGATGAATTTTTGATACTGATTTATGAAAGCCGACTCTCTCGCACCGCTGCGCGGGAAAAGCACCGGAAAGGATTAGCGAACGTACGGTTGCTTCTCGCCGTGTGGTTGAAGTTTTCCAATTACATCTAAAATTCTATCGACCGGGACGGTACCTAAAAAAAAACAGCCAAAAACAAAAAGCAACTTGCAGACATACAGACATCGTAACGTTCGGCACCGAAACGCTGGCGGGAAGCTACCCCATCAAAAAGCTACAAAAACACGGCACGAATGACTGATGTTCGTTTATCGTTTGCCCGGGGGCGATTGAGGTGACCCGGTGTCCGCGCATGGATCGTCACATTCGTACGTTAACTTAATTAAACTCTCTCAGTGTCCGTGCACCGTTGGGTGTCCTTGTGGTCGAACGTCCCATACGGATGCATGAAAACAAAAGCGTCGTTCACCACCCTGGCACCGGAGCCACAGGATACACAAAAAAACGGCACACGAGAAACAGAAAATAGTGACACCATTTGTCACATTTCGTCCGTTCGCTCGCCCGCCGGTTCGCTGTAGTAAATGAAAGGACACACGTTAGGGACACACTCACAGCGAAAGAGCACAGAGCGCCCCCTTAAGCGGTGTCGATTGATGAAATGAATGAAACTCGAGGAAAACAGAGCTTTTGCCGTGCGCAAGAGATTACCTCCCCGAGCGCTTGATGACTGCCAGCAGGTAAATCCGGTGCTTACACGGTACACTCTCTTAGATTAAGTAACAGAAGTTTTATGTTGATGCTTTTAATTGCTGCACTGTCGACATAGAAGTGGAACTTACTGCGCTGCTCGCAACCGAAACATGGTTAACCCATTACGAGTGGGGACGGATTCGTAAAACATGACACTCATAACCTACGGGTAGTTACCGGGGCAGGTTTTATCACTCTTTAAACGCTTTTCAAACTGCTGTCTCACTGTTATCATCATTCTGCCAGGTTGTGAAGTAAGTTTTGTTGTAATTTTGGGCTGATAGCTTTCTTATTTCTGATTTGTTTAGTTTACTACGAAATGCTTTTGTTTACAACGTCACTTTGATAGTTTCCCAACAGATGGCCATAGTTGCAAGGAAGCTGTCAAATAGTGTGAAGTTTTAAAATTAACGGACGCTACAATGAAAAGTGCATTCTTTTTAAATCAAGCTCTTTTTTTCAAACAGATCGTACTACCACATAAAAACTGAAACGTTCTAATAAAACGTTTTCTCGCTGTCTTTTTAAAAACCTTCCTTCGTCAGTGGTTTGAGCGGTTCGAACTTTGTTGCCTCCCTAACCCCTTCTGTGATGCTCAAATTTGGAGACTTCAGTCGAACATAAATCGCCTACCCCTTCGTTTTCTGCACACTCATCGCCCAAGTACCAATTTCAACCGCGATAGCGACCATACTGTCCGCCCTTTAAATTGTCGACGATGGTTTAATTTGTCAGCCGACCCACTCGAAAATTTTCCGTCCGGTTCGGAGACTGCTTTTCTTTCTCCGGGCCCAATCTTTCCTCGGTTACTTCTAGGTAGGATCGGTATGGTAAGCTCAGGATGAATGAAAAGATAAGCGAATCGGGGGTCCGAATTACCTGGGTTAAAAAACACACTCGTTTTTTAATTAATTCGTACACCATTACGCGAAGCAAACAAAAAAGCGGAACACGATCGGTTGGAAAATGGTATTTCTGCTCCGTCTCGTTTCTGTTGTAATTGTAAGCTTATTTCGGGGAATGAAATTTCGAGTACGTGAGTAACAAAAAGAACCACTCCTATCTTTTCCGGAATTAACCACATTTTCCGTGGTGCTCCGGAAAAAGCTTATACACGTCACTGACCCATTTCGAGTCACGGTGTGGTGTGTTTAGCTAGTGTGTGGCACTCACATCCCGTAGGGCGTCGGGCCGGAAAGCGGAAGTTCTTATATTAATTTGAGAAAGAACAAGAAAAAAACAATCCCATCCTTTACGGTACCGAGAAACCCGACAGGCGGATGATCGGATATACACAGCTCGGGAAAGCTCAATGCAAAGCTCTTGAGAAGCTCGGTTATTTTTAGTGCGAGTGCGCGCCTGACAAATAGAAAGAAACAATTTCTCCCTCGCCTACTGTGACGGGGTCTTCAGGGAAACAAATCTGGATTAAAACAATTTTCTCTGCTGTTTTTGTTCCTCTTTCAATAACCCGAGTGCTTCGTTTGAGCCGACCGGAGAATGGATGAGCAAACTTTCGACCGAAATAAATTTATTTTGCTCGTAATATAATTGCCGAGATGCGTCGTCGGTGTTTTGGATAATTTTGGATTTGCTGGATCCTGATCCTGCTGGGCGGGCAGGAAAGCCCGATAAGCGCACAAGATGTGTGATCCTTTTCGTTCCATTTTTTTTTGTGAAGGTTTTTCTACCCTTGTTGCTTGCGCTTTACTTTAGCAGGACAGGGAGTGCAAAATCGTGTCCGAAGGAAAGTGGAGCAAATTCATAACATTCACGCTGGGAATAGCGCTCAAAATAGGAACTCCCGCCTGTCGTTGGTACCGTCGCCGACATCATATGGGCGCTTATCGATGTGGGCTCGAGGGCTGGCGTTTATGCTAACAGGTTCTTTCCCCCTTGCGGGATGGGTCCATGTTATTTGGGTGGCTTTAAAAATCGTCGCAGAAAAGGTGCAGGAAGGAAGGAAGGTAAAAAGGAAATAAAAAATAAAAACCCCGATGGAAGGATCCCGATGGTACGATAAAGCAACCGTGGGACCATGGGACACTCCATGCCGCGCGACGCACGCTCTCACCTTGATGATGGCATCCCCGACGAACAGTTGACCTGTTGCGTCGGCCGCCTGGTCCTTGTAGATCCGTGATATCAGTATCGGCAGCTTGTGTTCGGCCCCACCCTTTATGCTCAGTCCAAGGCCGCCGACTTTCTGGCGTGTGATCTGTACCATGCGTTCCTGGGGATGTTTAGAAAAAGAAAAAAATGGGGTCAAATTGCTATGTTGCGATGAATACATTCTACAGGTTTGAGTCAATAGTAGCGTGATATGTGCTTTAAAGCACTTCCTTGTACACATATTTTAAATGTAAATAAATCTCGACTAAACGATTCGCGAATTTCGAAATAAAGAATACTGCAAGACAACGCCGATTTAAAAGAAATCGGGTTCTTCGTTCAAATTGCATAATTTTGGGATCTCAAATATTAGCCTGAAAGTATGCAACCAGCGCTACCTTTGTATTATTTTGTACTAAAATTGACTAGAACGCAGTTGTTATAATAATCCTGCAGCTAGTAATCTAAACTAAAACTAATGGGAAAGGTTTACGAGAAAAATCTTAATCTGATAAGAACTAGTTTTAAACATTGAACAAAATTGAAAACAAACCAGAAGGAACGTTATACAAACAATCCCTGCTTAATATACGGTAATTTGCGACATTATTTCTCCCGCGCTCCCTCTCGTTATGATTCTGCAAATCTTGTTTACAATTAGTGTCGCTCGGTAAAGCATTTAAATAAACACACTATTGTCAATCGATTGCGTGGATGGATTCCGTGTCTTAGGCCTGTCGCAGGCCCCATGGTGCCCGAGGATCATTATCTTGGGCGATAATGTAATCACAGGGTAACTCTACTGCCAAGATTGAGTGGCAAAGAGAGAGTGTGTGAGTGTGTGTTAGAGAGAGAGAGAGAGAGAGAACGCGTTAGTTTACTTTTAACCGACTTATTCGCATGCGTTTAATTTCATTGCCTCGGAACTTGCCGCCCGTTGTCGCCGACGCCACACGCGTTTAGGTAATTGGTTTCGCATCGGGTTATCTCGCTCGCGTATCCCAGCCCCCACCGGCTCGGGGACTCTGTTTGCTAGATGCTTACAGCAGAAAGGCATTAGTTTGCGAATGGTGGTGCGCACAAAAAAAAAAACCCGAACCCCGTCGAAGCGATAATTAGTTTTTACGGCCCTAATGTGGTATCGGTTTAGTGTTGTGCGCGCCCGCGAAACGATTAACCGTACCAGAGGACCTCCACGAAGGCTGTCCGTCGTCTTCGATAGCCCCCGGGGGACTTGTCCAGATTTTCGCTAGGTTTTTTTCCTCGCTCACTTACTTATTCTCTTTTTCTCTGCCGCGTGCGTGTGGCACAACTTTAGCCGCCAAACTTTCGACTTATCAGCCATTAGCGTTTTGTTTTTCGGGATGAAGAGAAATTCGCCGCCTTGTAGTGAAGTACACATAACCTACTTAATGTGAAGCAGGCAAACTCTCTTGAAAGGTGATTTGAATCGACCTCGTTGTGTATATTTATTCGCGAGGTTACCACCAGATTGCCCGCCGGAAGCAATGATTTGTTGCTGCGGCGATGATGAACTGTTTAGTACGGCTGTTCTTATCGCAATCGTAGTTGGCACGGTAGCGATTGGTAGTCGTTCATTCGTTGATTGTTTGCACAACATAAAATAGCATGATAGAACCTTTAGTCGGGCATTATGATATGGCATTATGAAATGAAGTCTCTCTGAATCTTGATGAGTATTTAAGAAAATAAAGAGAGTGTAGTAAGGCCCTAATTAGTTATTCAACACCAGCTCACAAAAGAAAGAATAATGGTGCAAGTTTAATCGAGAGCGATCTAATTCTTGGTGGTGAGGAAGTACCTTCCACTCTACTACTCGTACCTTCGACTCGATCGGTGGATGGGTCGCGTTCGTGGGCGTCGGAGCGGGTGTCGTCGTGTCCTGCTTCTGGATCGTGATCATCTCCATCGACAGATGTAGCCGGGCGAGCTCGGGTTTGCTTTTGCCATCGCTTATCATCACCATCCCGGTGCGGGTCTGCGGAAAACGAGGCAAGGATAAGGATGGTTACGCCGACAGTTCTGTACAAACCACACCCCTGCCCACTGAACTTACCTTCAGATTCTGATCAACTTTCTCTTCGATCGGGGTCGCCATCTTGGACGCGTTGATCTTCATATTTTGCTGCGGAAAAGAAAAAATAAACACGTTAGTTTGTTGGCGAACGGGGTGAAAAATTAGGCCGCCCCTCCCCTCTCTCCCGTTTGCCGCTTTCCGGGAAATGGGGTTTAGGAGCGATCGATCAGTTTGCAATTAAAATTTTACGAGCAAACTTTTGCACCACCAGCTGCGCTGTTCAGTTCGGTGGGCTCTGGGCCTGGGTTGCGGCTCTAATAGAATGGCCTCCGGAAAAGCGTGACGAGGGCGGCCACGGAAGAAGCTGATTAAACTTAGTCAATTTTTCATCGGCCCTGCGTCGGTCCCGTCCCGTCTTCACGCGTTCTTCCCTCCCCTCCAAACCCCCTTTTGGAGAGATTGAAATCGCTTTTGGAGCGATAGTGGAAAACCTTTCCTAAAGGATGGTTGCATTTTTCCCCCATCCCCTCACTATGAGCGAAGCGTGAAGCTTGGGGAAGGTTAGTATCCACCCTGAACTAGACACGATCCTATCAAGCATCAATTTCTGGAGCGAAGCAAAAGCGGCCGTTGAAAGGGCAAGAAAAAAAAAACCGAAAAACAAGAAAAACAGCGCGCACACGAGGGAAAATTAACACATTCTTCATAGCCTCGTTTTGCACGCGCCACGCGGGCCAACCAGCGGGAAGCGGAGGGAGAGAATAAGTATGATTAAATATAGATTACTATAGCTTTTCCGCAGCTAATTTTCTCTCAACCAAAACCATCAAAAAGCAGCCTCCAGTTCAGGGTGGTGGTGGTGGTGGCGGCGGTGGAGGGAAACTAAAAACGAGGTGATCAAATAAATGCCGTGGCCTGCTGATGGCGGCAGGAAGCAAACCCGACCCGGGCACTAGAAAATGAATGGAATAATTACACTAAAGTGTGTTGATGGGCAGAAGGAGCGCAAATCTTTCGCGCAAGCTCTCACTCTCTCTC